>JAWQFL010000007.1:1814615-1952901 GCA_033442365.1 Creolimax fragrantissima
CACACACACACACACACACACACACACACACACACACACACACACACGCATATGCTTGCATCATCCGTGCTGGATAACACGCACGTTTTGACTACTACAAGACGAGATTTTCGTTATGAACGCCACGAAACAGGCGGAAGCGGAGGGGAAGTTTCAGATTCGGGAAGTATGGAAGCATAATCTTCGTCAAGAAATTGACCGCATTGTTCAAGTTGTGCAAGATTACCCGTATATTGCAATGGTATATAAGTGTGTATGTGTGTGTCTGAATACAAAATACCATCTCAAATTGTTCTTGAACTATTTAAAATATCGTTGTATGTGTATGCTTAGGCCTGTACATGTGTAATCTGAAAACACTAGCTTATTTTTATTCGTGTGTAGCTATGCCTTCGCAAGTTTAATTGTCATAAATACAAGGGTCTGCAATGTTATGCATGTAGTATATCATGTGTCAATGCACATCATACCTACGCCAAACACACGCATATGTGTATATTAGCACTCATTCAACTTACACAAATCTATGCGTACACACCTTACCTCATGTTACTCAGTCAGTCAGTCAGTCAGTCAGTCAGTCAGTCACACACTAACTCGCTTTACGTGGACCTACCCATCACACCAAATAGGACACAGAATTTCCTGGAACGGTTGCTCGACCAATTGGGCAGTTCTCCCGGACCACTACAGAATATAATTATCAATTATTACGAGTTAATGTCGATATGCTGTCGGTAGGTTGCACATGCTGCGTTTTTAAAAAGATTAATGATGTAGTATCTGTAAATGTAAGTGTGTCGATGATAAGCTAGCTAATATGCACAAAATGTACAGAATGTATGCATGCAGAACTTGTACACATGCATGCTTACGCACAAGAAGACATGGAACGCATGCAAACATATATATATGTGCTGTGATATATTTGTGCACTTATATTTGTATACACACACACACACACACACACACACACACACACACACACACACACACACACACACACACACACACACACACACACACACACACACACACACACACACACACACACACACACACACACACACACACAAGCACAAGTACAAGCACAAGCACAAGCACAAGCACGCAGCACATGCAAATACAGGCACGCTTGTGAGCAAATATTAACACCCATGCGGTACTATATTGTTACATGCATATCAGGTGATCACTCACAAAAGGAATCACTCCACACCAAAGCGAGGTGAGGTGATACTATAGCAATGCTGTACACACAGATATACTAATTCATTATGTTTCACAGATTATTCAATTGGGAATCACACTACACAACGAGAAAGGAGAAGTACCAGAAGATGTTTGTACTTGGCAGTTCAATTTCGAATTCAATCTATCGTAAGTGATTCACACACTCGGGCACGCGCAGATAATCATACATCGTCACCAGGAAGGATACATATACATACACATACACATACACATACACATACATACACACACACACACATACATACATACATACATACATACATACATACACACACACATACGTACATACATGCATGCAGGAGTAATGAAGTCACATGCAAATGTACACAAACACACGCACTCCCGCACTCGTGCGCTCGCGTGGATACATTTTGACTGGATTAGCTCGGTGAGACACAAGTATTTATTATTGCTTACGCTAAATCTACCAATACGATTTACGTATTATATACGTATGCTCGCAGGTCAAACATGTATGCAGAAGACTCTATCAACTTGTTAAAGCGTTCTGGTATTAACTTTGATAAGTGCGAAACTGAAGGTATTGTCCGTGTCGCGTGGCGGCTGCATGTGCATATGTAATAGATTTGCCATATATATATGTGTGTATTGTTGCCTGAGCTGCGAATAGATACGTAATATTCGTAGTGCTTGTTTACGCTTCCTTTGTATGTGATATTATATATATGTGTATGTATGTAGACTACAGGTATATATACTCATTACTGTCAATTTTCTACTGATCTAATATATTTCAAGTGAACATTGAAAGTAAAGTCAACTCCTCGCATGTTGATACAGCTTTGTATTGTTTACATATACGCATACACACAAACCAACTCAATTGCGATTGTATGCGCAATATTTTCTCCATGAAACATAGGTATAGATGTTTTTGACTTTGGCGAGCTTCTGATCTGTTCTGGATTGGTACTGAATCAGGATGTGCGATGGCTATCATTTCACGGGTATGATATGTATATATCATGTATCGATTGATGCCTTCATGTACGTACTACATGACATTTACTCTTTATTTGCATACATAGAAATAGCGAAGTACACACAGGGGTTAATGGTATAGAATGCCTCTGTATTAGATTCCATAACGATAAAATTTTGTATAGCTGGGTATACGTATCCACATCGTAGTAATCGTTGTATTACATTCAGATTGTCACTCACTTGTTCGAACTCACGTATCATGATTGTATATACAGTTATATGGATTATGGATATCTTTTAAAGATCTTGACATGCCGACCGTTACCGGAGAAAGAATCGGATTTTCTTCACGACTTGATGGTGTACTTTCCAAACACATATGATATCAAATATCTTATGAAGAGTTGCAAGAGCTTAAAGGTATACACATGCGTTTGTAGGTATATACATATGCAGGTTTAGACATGTGTGACATAGGAGCGGGTAAAAAGGTACACCACAAGCATACTTTATCTAATATGTGATAGCTTTTTGTTATATATTCCACAACGAGAGAAATGATATTTGTAGACAATATGGTATATATAACAAATTCATATCTGTGAGTGGTCTACTAAGGCAGAGTGAGGGCACATACTCAGTGAATACTTTCCCGTATTGGCACACATGCGTAGTATGTCAAATTGAATATATGAAAGCATGTATGGCAATATTTCACATGTATACGTATTTGTCGATGAAACACGCTGAAGTGATCTGCTTCTTCGTAATATATGCACACGTGAGCATATATACATACTCACACATACGTGTCTAGTTATGTCTATATCCATATCCTACAGATTTATTACGTACATATTGACATCGTAAGTACACATCATATGTACTTTAATACTTACACTTCAGGGTGGTCTTCAAGAGGTGGCGGATGACCTGCGTGTGGACAGAATCGGACCACAGCATCAGGCCGGAAGTGATAGTTTATTGACTGGAATCACTTTCTTCAAAATGCGTAAGGTAGGTATCGCATATGTGTGTGTATGCATATTTTAAAAATCTACAGGAATGTCTGTTGAACATGTATAGCCGCCTATGCATTGTATATGCATGTGGAAAAACTTAAATATATATATGCGTTTAACTAAAGTAGACTAAATCTCCTACGTCGTGCGCGCACGTACATATACGCATACAGGTTTTTTTCGAGAATGAAATTGATGATACAAAGTATCTGAATCAAGTGTTTGGTCTTGGCACTGCGGTATAGAGAGGATTAAACCCGTAAGCGTGTACACAAACTATTTAAGCCCACTTCACATCACCTCGCAAATGCAGATACTCATGCTCAGCATGAGGAAACAGATATAACGAGCACTGCACTCAACTCCATGTAATGTGCAGTGCTTGTTTGTATATAAATGCACATGTGCTAAGATTTTTGGTGCATTGCTGCATAAACCTTTCTAGGAATGGATGTAAGAATATAATAAAATCGTGAATGGGGAATTGTCAATGTGTTTTATAAACTCTTTTCTTGCATAAATGTAAACGTGTACATTGTTGATTTATGTAGGTGTAGTGAATCAACATTTATCTATTGTACACGTATCGTTGGACTAGACTTGTTTACAAACACGCATTAGTGTATACATGGTTATATGGTAAGAATAAATTCTCCATGCCCTTTCTCCTGGTTTATCCCCTTCGTCCTTTCCGCGGATATACGCATGTTGTTCATGTGTAGTCCGTTAAGATGTCTATTTTATGTATAGTGCATGACTTATGCACTCTTCAATGTACATCATTCTGGTAATTCAGTGTACAATAAATTAAAACTGTAGGGGGTTTAAAATCTTTGGTCATGTATCATATTATTTAATTCTCGAAAGGAAAACCGGGTTGGTGAAACGAAGAAGAGATACATAAAATTGGGTGCAAGGACTTACAGTTTTCTGTAAATATTGTCATATATACCGATAGATTTCTCATATATCATGCATCTGTACACTCAATGCATCCATGCGCTATTTATATTGTTTTGGGGGGAACATACGTGCGTATGAAAATAGTTAGTATGCATGCTAATAGCACAACAGTCCTATGCAGCCTTACAATCAGCATCTCACATCTATATTTTGTAAGCCGTACAAGGTAAAACTTGAGATTGCTAATTCTTGTGATTTTGCGTAGACCACAACCAATCTGATTATGCCCATAGGAGTGACCAAAAGACCGAATACGATAATCAATTTAATGTGATGTATGGACGTTGGTGAAATTACATTGACGCCATGACGTTTGACAAGTGTAGTGCTAAGGCTGGACTACACTAATGATTCCGATTTCCATTAGTTATTTCGCGGGGTAAGGGAAACGTGTTGTGAGCAAGATGATAATTACCATCCACTTCGCAATACACTACCATAGTATATGGACAACATGAACAATTTAAGTTGTGTCGCAAAACACGCAATATGTTTGCCATGCATGCACACATTCAAGAATGTGTATATCTATTTATTGATGGTGGGGATATATCCTCACCATCGCCGTTTTATCGTTAGATTTATCATGAACAAATTCTGCTTTTGTTCTTTTAAGTGATGATTGATTTTCGTTGTGCTTGATAAACAAACGAAATATATTCTTTCCGATGTTCTTATATTGGGCCACATCTTGCACATTTTGTCAAGTGTGGACAAAAAACTGACTTAAGAGTTTGGTACGACACTATTTCTTCCTTACACAGTTTACACCACGACTTGCACATGATACACCACGACTTGCATATGATACACTCCGGTTTAAACTGGTGCGCACACTACAAAACAATCGCTGTGTACACACATGCATATATCGTGCACTTGTGTACGTGCAATATCGCTTGTCTAGCAATTATACAACGTAAGTTGTACTCACTATTTACATATTTATTTAATCTATAGTTTACATTTCGAAATAATAGGATGACCGATTCCCACTGGCGTATCTACATGGTAACTTTCCCATCCAATAAAATACAAACTTTGTCATGCCCCAACCGTTCCTGAGAATATTAATTGCGACGCATACGCTGTTGAGATATACGCCATGAGTTGGGTTCTTCGTATCTGTTGTACAACGGTTCGATTCGTTGCTGTCGTTTGGCCTATACGGTCGTTGCGAGTAAAGGAATGAGTCATTTTCTATATACATGTGTATTTTATGCGCGCGTACACGAATGCTGATCTGATTTGCACGTACGAGTTGTATCTACAGTCATGTATATAGGTATACGGAATATGTGGCCATGTTGAACCTGTAGGTGATTTTCCTGTGCTCGGGAATATAACCATACCTTACTCATCCTGGTAGGGTCTCCAACCTTGAAGAAAGCGGGTGCGAATTCGACGAACCACTGAGGTTCAACAGCAGTCACTTCACGCATGTACTCTTTGGTGGTTAAAACAACATCGTGGTATACAACCCTATTATAAACAGTTTAGTATACATCAAATTAGGTGGTTAGAACTTTTCTTGAATAAAATACACATGCACGCCATTTTCTTCGGTGTACTAACAGAATGGCTTGCAATGTATATGTGTATATTATTATGTCATCGATCACAACAGCCACGTCGCACGTCGCATATATGTAATCGCATACACGCATACATGCATACACGCACGCAACGTACAAACAGACTTAATATACCATTCTGGTTGTCTGTTGAACAGGGCTGACGACGGGTGTATATATACTGCACTCTGCTCTACCAATGTTTTGTATCCTTCCTGTGGGTCTTTCTTGGCAGCGTTTCTAAAGAATCCAGATACAATGCATTTCCGTACCAAGTTGAAGTTCATGCCCGCGGAGAGAACATCTAACTTATACCTGTGTTATACGTATATATGATATGCTCGTAAGTTGTTAATTCATGTATGTATTGCGTGCGCTCTTTCGTATGCCTCTACACAGTGTTTGAAACTTCCACGGTTACTTATATACATACACATACACATACTGTACATGATAGACGAAACATACATTTTCTCACATCCTGCTCACTGGTTTGTGTACTTGTTTAAATCAATTTATGCCACGTATTACTAAACTTGGTCTGATTTCAGCAATATATAAGGCGCATACGTACACATACCTATCCATGATACCGAGCATCTGTTTTCTCACGTCCTGTGCGCGCCTAAGTGTGCGTGCTTGAATGAAATTTTCATGACACCACATATTACTAAACTTATTCTGTTTCCAACTGTTATATACAGCTAAAAGCGTGAGATGATCACCCTCAGGCTGAAAGAACTTAGCCCGCTTAGCATCCTGAGTTTGTATATGTGTATGTGGGTATGAGTGTGTGCGTGTGCGTCGAGCATGAGTGTAATGTGCATGTGGGCCTGTATGCGCAATTTGTCTCCAAAACTGTGAAAATACATCTCTCAGCATGCTGGATTTCTATTCAGACGTTAGAACCTGATTTCTATAAATATGTGCAACACTCATTCACACCCATGTGTGACGATATTATATATAATTCACTCAACCCGATTTCGACTGAAAACTTTGAATACTTTTTGGCTAAATATTTTAGAATCTTACTTGCACTTATTCTTCAATAACATTTGGAGCCAATTTTTTTTTGAAAGACAACAATAACATGCCGACCATGGTGCCATGGTGGTAATCTTCCTCTAACGCCAACCATATGTGGTCATATCTCCAACACAAACACATACTGAAACACTCTACTATAAAAACATACTGCAGCGGCCTGTTTTTCCTTGGGACGATAAAAAACGTTTTGTATACTCAACATAGCCACCACAGTTAGAATCTCTTCCGAACATCCCAAAGCCACACTTTGAATGAGAATTTTTGCCAATGGGGGATCAAGGGGGAACTCAGCCATCTTGCGGCCAAGCCTTGTCAGTAAGCCTGTACGGATAATTAAAACGAGTTGTGAGAGGATGCATGAAAGTATTGCAAGTGGGAGTGTGTTTTCATGTGACTGGTCGTATGTTCATGAGGGAGTACATTTCCGAGTGCAACATCGAACGGGGGAGTGAATAAGTTTACATGCTTGTGTATTTACGGGTGAACTTTTTGATTGTTAGCCAAAATTACTACCGTTTATGCATTCAAGGGAACTGTACAACGTGTACATACATACAAACATTTGCATATATAAACGAATCCTTAGGACTACCAAGAGACTATGTGAACACTTCCCAAGTACAAGCACAAGTACAAGCACAAGCACAAGCACAAGTAGCACAATCATAAGCACGCATAACATACACAGAGCCTGTTGCCATTCAGTGCAGTGAGCCAAATACGAAATTTGTCATATCAACACCATGTGTTGACAATTCGAATATGTCAATATAAGTATGCGTACGCACTTTCAATTTAGTGCTGTCAATAAGAGACACAATCTAACAAATGGATGTTTTCGTAGACTTGAACAAAGGTTGTGAGGTTTTAAATACGAAGACGGTTACAGTTGAAAATCACTTAGTTACACAAATAAATACAGGTTAATACATGCAATAGATAAATATGTACATACATAATGTAAAACACATCCACGTGCTCCGGCAAATAAATACATGTGAACAAGTGTGAACATACCTTCATCGTCTAGGGCAGCTAGTGCATGCAAGATTTCCATAGCACTGATGAGTGTGGCGGGTGGGGGTGGGTCCATAAAATCAAACGCTAAAAGGTCATTTATGCCCATAGCCTTGAGAGATAGTACAGTAGAACAAAGGTTTGTGCGTTGAATTTCGGGCACATTTGTCGGTAACATTTCGTTTCTGTATGCACCCTCGGTATATAGTCGATAGCATTTTCCAGGCCCAGTTCGCCCAGCACGTCCGGCTCTCTATTTATGTAGTGTAGGATATATGAGTGGCATGTTATATACAAAGTACACAGTTATGCTAGCGTGTGAACGTAGACGGTGCTAGTATTGTATGTGACTGTGCGACTGTTACGGTAATGATGTGCTGGGGATGGTATGCATGTAGAAGATCGCACATGAAAAACTATGGCAACTGCGAGTTCCACAACCAGAGTCACATCACGATATGTTCACCACAATGCACAAATAGATAAACACAAACACACACCTGTCTTGCTTGTGCCTGTGAAATAGGGGTAACAACCAAGGCATCTACACCAGATTGTGCGTTATAGACGTTCTGTTTGACAAATCCTGGGTCAATTACATAATAAATGCCATCAATCGTAAGCGATGTCTCTGCGATATTCGTCGCCAAAATTACTTTTCTGTGTGAGAGAATTTAGAAAATGTAGATTGTGAGACAAGATTTACCGATTTAGTACATATGCATAGATGTGTGTTTGATATGTTCTCCTGGTTTTATGCGACTAAGCATGTTTGGGCGTGTGCGAGTACGAATGTTAGTGTCGGTGAGCGTATGTGGTCAAGGTTCGGTAATAGCCCTGCGCCGTTCGTACTGAATCGAAGACACTTCTTGAAGTTTATGTAGGAATACGTGAGGCATTTTGCTTTCTGATACAGTTTCAAACACACATTTATGTATACCTTGCGCCCGGCGGTGCGGGATCGAAGATGCGTGTCTGCATCTCACTAGGTAAAGCGGAATATACTGGTAAAATGATAAGCTGTGGTACTCTATTTCCTAATGCTTGCATACGCTCAAACAAAATCTCGCAACTAGTATCGATTTCTTCCTGTCCAGTTAAGAACAGAAGCATGTCGCCTGGGGGTTCGTTCAAGTGGATCTGAAATGTTGTTATGTACGTGTCAGTCGAACGTGGGTGTGTTTGTGTACAGGCGCATTCAAGTGCATATTTAATATGATCTTGTCGTACCTGCATAACGGTGATAAGAGACGCGTCAAGGTAGTCTGTCTCGGGGTCTTTGGTATATAGAATCTCTACTGGGAAAGTTCTCCCAGGGATGGTGAAGATAGGGCACTGTCGTTATAAAGGAATAAAGGTTAGCAATATCGAGATATCTACAGGCATACCAATGCATATCGCTATGCTATACTTGCGGTCATATTTAGACACACTAATATGTTGTATTAGGTGCATAAATCACAATACCATAAGGTGCGCCTTATTTATTACCCACAAACATACACTTTCTCCTTTACTCACTCACACTCACATGTAACAGCAACAGCAATGAACACCTACTCATCACATATACCTGGAAAAAGTACTGGGAGAATTTTTCGGCATCCAAGGTGGCAGATGTGACAATCAATTTCATATCCGGTCGTCGTTTAACCAATTTCTTTAATAAACCAAACAACACATCTGTGTGTATAGTACGTTCGTGTGCCTCGTCTATCATAACACATGCGTACTGCCTAAGATGTGGGTCGATCAATATCTCGCGTAAAAGCATACCATCTGTCATGTATTTGATTTTGGTTTCGGGAGACGAGCAGTCCTCGAAACGGATGGTATATCCGACATCTGTACATACAAATATAAAATATAAATTTGTGCGCATATTTGTGTGTTTAGGTTCGCGTATCTTGGCGAGCAAAGACACCCCGCCGCCTGTAAATGTACGATAGCTACACGTAGACACTTACGACAATCGTCAAACAAGGACATACATACCTGTTCCCAATCGGCATCCAACTTCCTCACTCACACGTTTAGCTACACTCATAGCTGCCACTCGTCGCGGCTGCGTACAAGCAATCTTGCCATTGGTAGTATACCCTGCTTCCATGATATACTGTGTGATTTGCGTTGTTTTTCCACTTCCAGTTTCTCCGATTACGATTAACAACTATGATTATGGGCGTAAGTGAGTGAGAGCAGGGAGACAAACATAGTAAAAGTATGTAGTTTGTGAGAAGAAGAAAAAACCGAGCAAGATCATTCCGTACCTGGTTCTCAT
This sequence comes from Creolimax fragrantissima, assembly GCA_033442365.1. Lineage (NCBI taxonomy): Eukaryota > Ichthyosporea > Ichthyophonida > Creolimax > Creolimax fragrantissima. Next base: position 1,824,722 of record JAWQFL010000007.1, read on the forward strand.
CAATGGCTTGAAGCAATTCGTCTCTTAAGCTGAAAATAGGAAGTGACTCTCTCTGTTGTACGATAGTCTGTGATGAATGCTTGCCGTATGTAGGATTTTTACCTAATACATGCGAGACAAATGAACACATGGAATTATATGGACAGAATGTACATCTATGGTATTGCTGTTATGGGAAAGAATGTCGCAGTACATGCGAACGCAAACATTTAAAAACATGCTATGCACACATACTCACGCCCACATATACATGAGCAAATAACTCACTCCTTACCGTGATAATCGCTATAAAGTATATTGACAGGTATCATGTATCCTCGTGCATACTGGACCTATATATACGCGCAAAACATATGCACACATCACGTAAAGCACTACACTTTCTTCCTTTTGGCATTTCTGACAACTTCCTTCTCTTGTGTTGCATTTAAACTATAATGTGCAGACAGACAAATGTATTGCACATATTACACACCAATAACACTTTTCTTCCACTCCGGCATCTCAACTGGTCCAGCACTAGTTCCTTTAACTTGCATGGCCAACTGCCTATCTCCCATATCTGCACTGGGATCCTCCCATGGCTTACTAAGGTCTTTCACCAACATATCTTCTTCGGCAACCTATTGGTGTGTGGCGTGTGTATGTGAACATTTGCTGATCGTTGGTTCTTTATTTGTTCATTTCAAGTAAAAGTACACATTTGTATAGCATGTGTATGTGGACATTTGAACATTTGGTTTTTAATTTACTGCGATGTTTGAATACGTGCATGTATGTATCTATGAACGCTATTATGAAGTGCTTAAATGACATTGAGAACTACCACCCGAAGGTGCTCGTTACGGAAGCTATTTGTGTATGAAGGTACAAAGTCGGTAAACTAGGCGACGGATGCCAAAGTACAAGGAACAAAACCCAAAAAAAATCACAAATAATAATATACACAAAATAAAACAGAAACATACACTTGCATATACATGGATATGTGCTGACATTCATATACTTATACCTTCTGGGCCTCTCTCAAATCTCTTCTCTCTTTCGCCAATGCTGTTTGTGTCATTGCAGCACGTTGAAGTGAACCGTCCGGGTTCTTCACCACTTTAATTGGTGACATGTTTGCAGCAGAAATACGTGTCTGGCCAGACAAAAAGGCTGGCTCCACATCGTTTATCTCAATTTCCACATCCTAATGTATGCGTGTATGTTCTATGAATACATTTGGTTTATGGTCTATAAGGAGAGCCCACATGCGTGTACGGCATAAACTCAATGTACACATGGTTGAAATAAACGCAATGTAAATAATTTACATGCATCACGTGTATATAGCATATATGATAAATACTAGTGGACTAAATAACTTACCTCTTCCAGTGTGTCATCAACAGTGTCCAACACTCCACTCTGTTCGTCGAACTCGGGCAAATCTGAAGGTTCCATTACACCAGCCGCGATCAACTGTTTGATTTCCCTGTTTACATGTGTTCACGTGCATGTGTGTAATATAACTTCAATATTTCATATGCGTACCTATGTACATCGCGTAAAAAGGGTTTGAAATAGAAGCACATGACTAACATCAGCTGGGTAATCTTACAATCACTGGTGGATACATATGAAGTGATATATGCGAGTTGTGTACGTACGCGCCAGTAATATTACAATAAAGAAGCTCACTTCGACTTTTGCGTGTATTCTCTTAAAGACGAATGTGTACCATGTCGTAGCTCATATCTCTATCTGCCAATCACATAACTCATGTCCTCATTCATACCATCGTTCGGGTGAAGTCAAACGCTTCCTTCTAGCGGTCTTAGAATCGACTTCATTATAGCCCGTCGGAAGCGGAGCGACTTGGGCATTGTCTAGCACACTTGGACGGTCTGGATTATTCTTATCTCCAGGCCCCTCCGCATTGGCCCCAGTGAGAAAAGAGGGACGCGCTTCTTCTGGATTATTGTCCATACCCGAGGTTTGGTCTATATTCTTCATGGTGAGCGATACCCTGCTGCCCGATATGCCCATGATTTTCACTTTAACTCTTTGGCCTGTACAATATAATATTCGCAAAATGTATGCATACATGGCATGTGAATGATAAATGTACGTGCATGCGAACGAACGTTAGTACATATATGTTTATACATGCGAATGCACACTATATACAAATACGTCTACATCTGAGTCTAGTCTGCATGCTTTATGTGAACAAACGCTCTGACGGCAGGGGCGTCCAAGATTTGCACCTTTACAACGCTGAAAGATATAGAACGAAATACTGATTCTGGCGTATCTGTGCGAGTGTGCGTATGGCTTGTGTGCTTATATAAAAGTTTATACAATGAACCAGATATTCTGGTACGCTGTACATACCTAGACTAAGTACGTCCTTCGGTGCATTAACACGCCCTTCTTTACGGATTTGCGACACGTGTACAAGCCCCTCGCGCTTCCCTTGAATACCTACAAGCGACACGAACGCTCCGAAGTCGGTCATTTTACCAACCTATGTTTAAATAAGCGGCAGTTTGACAAGAGAATGTGTGACAGTACGCAAATTTGAATAGTTCGGAGTGTAACATGTAGGCTCGTGTGTACATACGTGGATGCATTTTTAAAACACTGTGATATGTTGATATATAAGTGTCACAAACGCAACAGTTGGCTCTGTCTCTTTTTATATATGCAACTGTGTGCTATGCGTTTCAGAAAGATGCTGTATGTCCGTGGAGTGGACATGCATAAAAATACTTAGCACAGTACACATATATAAATTGATATGGCTGAAGACATTGTCAGGTATTCATCAATGCTTCATACTCACTATGATTGTCTCTGGTTGTGACGTAAACGCTATCATCCCACGCTAATTTAGTAGTCATACAATCTTTTACCAAGAGACTATGCTAATTTCCATCACTTGTACTCTCATTTCGTAAACGCGTTCCTAGTCTTCTCCCGTACTCACTCACACGCCACATACAATTAACTATATATAAAATGTTTGTCAAAACCATATACTACACAACCATCAACATGCGAGTGACAACAAAAATGTAGAGACCCAAAATCATATATCTTCTTTTTCACGCTTCTCGTGACCAGCTGAGATGCTATAAACTGAATGGAGGTATCGGCATATTGTCTTCGCCACGCTCACTTCCTCCTTTCCTCTATCATATATCAACACAAACAAAGCAACACAACACTACGCATACAAACAAACACACGTACCTGCCCATCGTATACTTTGCCCACAATTGGCTCAGGATCCAATGAACTAAATGGAGGGCGTTCATCTTTACGCCTGTCACCGTCACTTCCCCTTCGCGGGCTTCTACTACGTGACCTATCCCCCCACCTAGATCTTCTCTCTCTTTCACCTCTGTCTCCATCATTCCGGCGCCTACTCTCACGATCACGATCTCTCGCTCTATCTCTGGACCTGGATCGTCTGGACCTATCGCGGGACCGGCTTCTGGTTCGGGCTCGGTGACTTTTACTTCCCTTATCACGCCGTTCCTTCTCACGTCCACGTTCACGTTCACGTCCATCTCTTCCACTTTTATCATTCTTAACTTTCCCATTAATATGATCATCATCCGTATCCTTATCCCGTCTATCTTTGTTCTCGACGTTTTTGGGAATCTGTGCATCGATGCTGCTGCTGTATTCTTCTTTGTTTGTACTGGCTTTCGCTTTCAGAAGTAGCACTTCTAGGTCGTCCATGGCACTGAATGCACTTTCACGCTCTTTTCGCTGTGTATTCGTAATATATATGTTTGTATGTGTGCGTGTACCCGTGTACATACCGGTATATATGCCGGTGTGTATGTATTTTTCAGTGAATGGCCTCTACATTCAAACAAAAATTATACACAATTATGTGTATATGCATGATATATATATTACATGTATCTACATAAGTGATAGGGCGAGCATACTTTCTCTTGCGTGGTGATGAGTACAATATTGTAAACACAATATTAAAAAGGTGTATAGGCTAACATACATTTACGTCAGGGTCTTCATCTTGCATTGCAAGACCAGGGAAAGCCATGCGTTTCTCGTTCACATCGTTTTCTTTAGTTGCACTCTCGAAATCGGATTCGGGTTTTCTCTGTTTATGTGTGTGATTCAGGCATGGGGGGTAATTATGTTCGTGCTCTGGAATATCGATGTCGACTTCGGAACGTAGATGAGGTGACAGAGTGGGAAGTGCGGGTGCTCATGCGAGGCTTGTGCACCAGGCCAGCAAGAGCAGAGGAAAAGTTTTTTTGGAGCGAATCAGGGGAAAGTTAACTGCTCAAATACATGTATACAGAACAAATAGTGCACAAACTCTAACACGTACACGCACAGTAAAATGAAACGCACAACATGTACGGCCACATCTCTCACAATATATATATATATATATGCATATATTCACGAGCCGCATACGACGACACACTTTCACATAAACCGTGGTACACATGCGTGTACATATACAAAAAATACATGTGAATTTTTACATAAGCGGATTTCATGTATACAGTACGAGGTCTACATGAACTTCATTAGTTTCGGAGGGTGAGATGCACTCCACTGTGACCTCTATTTGACATATATACGATTAATGTAAGACCCAGTTTGGTGAAGAAGAGGTGGGCTGCGGTGCAAGTTGTAAACTCCAACTTCACACGTACGAATACTAGACGCTAAGGACCTTGATAATACAGTTAAATATTGTGCGAAATACACAACATCACTCAACCATGCGTACAAATATTCAAGCATTACGTTACATGATAAATATTAGTGTACACAAGTACATCCATGTACATTGCGTTTTACGCTGAAAACACAGTCCTCAAACAGCACACGCATGCACGTACACATATATACCTTTGGCTTTAACCGGTTGACTAGACGGAACAAATTACCACTAAAGGCCTCAGTAAACTCTCCTCCAATCTCCGCTAATGCTGAATGAAACGAAGCAGCACTACTTTTCTCCTCGGCCACAGAGATCAAAAACTCAGCCAATGTGTTATCACTGTAACCTAAATGGTTTTCCAGCTCTGTGCACACCTTGCTCACGACCTGTAGATTCTCAAGCGTGGTGAACTCATCCATGATTGATTTATTACCCGTGATCTGACGAAGTTAAAAGCCGGGACACGAGTTTAATCGATAACGCTATTAGCGTCAGTCTAGATGTTTGGTGTTTTTTATGGGTACGCAAAGAGAGAAACAAATCTGAGGCTATATGTATGTGCAAGAACAGCGAGCTCGTATTGTATATAAGAAAAGAACTGCCGTTGAGGCTACGTGTATGCGTATAGAAGCATAGGATAAGCCCTGAGGACGTAACGTGAGAACTGAGTGTAGGGCTCTTGTGTGAGAGTGAGAAAGAGAGTGTGTGTGTGTGTGCGTGTGTGTGTGTTTGTATGTGTGTGTGTGTGTGTGCTGGAGTGCGTGTGACTGTCAGTGTGTGTATGTGTAAATCTTTTGACACGTTCGGAATTTCATTAAGGGTCTTTTATTTTCAGAATAGGGGCCTTTTAAAGTGTCTAATAAAGAGGTGAAATTTAGAGGTTTAAAGGTATAAACATTGAAAGGCATTCGTTTGTTTTTGGTGTGCAAAAAGTATAACTACCTGCGCATGCATATTCATGTGGTCGTGTGCACGTATATATGTGCCTGTTCATACATATCTTGCCTTGTCTTGTGAGCTTGTACGCAGTACCCACATACTACCAATTTTAAACACTTGAATTGCTATTGTTGATCAATTAAATAAATTGAAAAGTACATTGTGTTTTTTATACGTACTTTTGCTTCAAGTGCTGATTGCAAGCCTGTTTTTGATTCCTCGAAGAGAGAGAGGCAAAGGTTAACACAGTTATATGCTCATTCAAGTATCCATGCGTGCACATAACGTACTGAATTGTGACGCAAGCTGAGGATGATTTATATTTGTCCTTGCATTTATTGCTTGCACGGAAGGTGGAAGAGAATTTTTATTTTCTTACCTGTTTCTACAGTTCTCGGCTTTTCAGAGGCACTCATTTATACCTTATAGCGTTCTTTAATAAAAATAGGAGCAAGCGAAGGGTAGTGATATTTGGCGTCTCAGTAGTAGGACGACGCGTAGTAGCATGTTCAAACACATTTCACATACTATACTTATTCATAAACTAAAAAATTGAGGGTGTCATTGCGTGATATTCCGCTATTTAATGATGCTGTTGAAAATCATACATGCTAACATTGAGCACACGGCGACAAATTCCGCACTTTTGTGGAAGGATCATTTTCGAGCCGATACGACATATTGTCTTGTTATACTTTGATATTCACATAGTGTTGTCATAGTTAACAGATTGACGACAAAGTGTGGAAATAATCGATCAGGACTTTGCGTACGATTGTGGACTTTACTTCGTACTCTCGAGAACCTCGTTGACCTAGGTGCTGACTTGTGTTGTGGAGAGAACGTTCATGCACTATCATTTCTGTTAGTTTGTACCTCATTAGGTTTACGTACAAAAGCATTCGTTCCTGCTCAGAAATAGGTTCGAACCTATAAGTAGATGATCTATCGTATACGCTTCGCCCGAAAGTGTATGTCACGACTGGTGTATCGTAAAAAGTTACATGTTTATGTGGTTTCTGGCCTTTTGTCCCCACTAACACTGACTCACAATTCGCAGGTAGCTGCATCAAAGATTGATTACCCTTCTTTGTACTTTCTTCTTTGTGCTGACTTTTACGTATGCTTCTTATCACGTGTTCATGTGTTTGACAGATTCCTTGAGCAGGATCACCCCTCGTGTTGATGTTGATATATTGATTCACTCTCCTTTGAGATGACGTGGAGTGCTTTTGACACGAATTGTACGTGCATCTTTGCTTAGAGTCAAGTTGGCGCGGGCAGTGGCGGATATCTCCAGTACGACTCGAATTGTTTATTAGTGTATGTGAGAGTTCTTTGCGGTGAGGAGGTAAGAAACTTTGTAGTTCAAGCGGGCCTGACCTCGTTTTAGGTTTATAAACATCAGTTTTTTCAAACGTCACGAAGTCGCTAGAGCCATTATAGTCATTCAATTCCAAGTCTGTCACATGATACTTTGCGTTGCAGATGTTCAACTTTAGTGCCCTCGCTAGCCATGTCATGTTCTACACGGGCCGTATGACAAACTTACTTATGACGATCAGAGACGTTTGAGGTACATTCTTATAGTCACCATTTCTGATAGACACTCTCAAAACAGAAATGTCGTCGGGAGTGCTCCAAGTAAAACCACAGCACCCAGAAAGAGGTCTATAAGCGTACGGCATATGTAGCAGACCTCCTTCGGATCTTCGTTTGTGCAGGTTGTTTGTAGATCGGCAAGATCTAGGCTGCAATGTCGTGCTGCCCAAATAGACTAGAGGAGGAGAGATGGAGAGATGAACAGTAAGGCATACTCTACTTTACTCAGCGCGAGCACTTTGCCGGTCTTTTTTATACATGATACCCAATCAATGGTATTCACTTTACCGCTTAAAAGCATATGAGCAAGTGACGACACAATATGAATCATGGCATCGAACCAACGAACAGAATATGGATCACAGCATCGAACCAACGTATTGATTCTGTCTAAAAATTGAAAAGATTCAATGTTACAAATTATATACCACCTCCAAGTGTAGAATGAAACATACGTCGAGCTAGTTGAGTTCGGTTGAGTATAAGATGCAACTTCTCGGCAACTTCCACTTACCCATAACTGTTTTCAATAAGAAATCCTATCGTCAAGTCACAACCAACCGTCATATTCTTTTCAACTACTCGGCTCGTGTAAAGTTGCGAATTCTTGACTATAAGAGCAATGACAATTAAGCAAGTACAAAATTCCGACCACCGAAGAACTATCCACGATACCTCTGGCAAAAAACAGACATTGACGTTTTATCTACCAGTTAATTGTGTATATAACAAATGAGATACGAAATCATTGTAGAAATCATAGCAGACACGAAAACTATTTCGGTAGATAATATGTAGCGAAATGAATTATAACGAAACGCATGTAACATATGCTTCCATACACCTGACAGGTTGTATCACCTATGTAAACCTCCCTTGTATAATGGTTGAACAATCACAAGTCGGGCAATGGTTTATCTCAGTCTGTTTCTCTGAACTCAAAAATCGTATACGTCACTTTCGTTCAAAGTTTGATTGGCTTGACGTAGGTGAGTACGTATGAGTTGTAAGGTCATTTAGATATCTGTTTAGGTCATTTAGATATCTGGTTTCGGATCCGTTAGCACTTTGTCTGAATTGTGTATGGGTTGTTGTTAATTTGTTGTTGTGTGAGCGAGTTGGTGTTTGGGTTTATAGGTTTATGATTTATGATTTAGTGCAAGTATTCTAGTTTGTTGTGAACTTTGAAAAGTGGTCCGCTTATCTCAAGTATTTAACAATCGCTCGTCGTTGTCTATGTTCCTCTTTCCGATTGAGAAATATGTAATACGAACCCACAACGCAGCATCTATACGTCATAGCAGCGGAAATGCTTTGAAGGTGCGCATATGCATATCTATGGTGGCAGTTTAATGCATGGTCAAATTCAAGTCAAAAACGGAATAATTAGAACGATATTAGCGTGGTCGTTAATTTTTCATTCAAAAATATGGCACAAACTAGCTCTCAGCAATACATACATATTCATTTATACGCAAACGTTTCACGATGTTCACCATTCACCTGAGAATCACTTCAGGAAAATCAATTACTTGCTATTGATATAATCAATGGTTGAAACTGCGCCAAGTATTCACACCAGTCATGTTCAGGTCGAAGTATACATATATGTATAGTATAGGCAAGAGAGTAGACTTGCAAGTAAGTTGGAATGACCCAAGCCAATCTCGAATAAAACCAAACCAAGAGAATGTCGTTTTTTACATACCCAAAGAGTATGTGAGGGCTGCAAGAAGATAGGATTATCATTTGTCGCTCATGGTTTATCCTGCTTGCGATTTACATAAGGCTGTTCCCCCTGTCGCTTAAATCGTTTACCAATCTCGTGTTTCCCACAATCACATTAAAAAATCTCTATAATTGGTACAAAAATCCGTTGTTTTCGAAGTTCATGTTCATGAGTGCTATCACTCTCATACTATTTGCTACTATACCATATGAAGTAGATCGATATAGGTAACTATATGCGAAAGAATGAACATTGCATTGAAAAAAAATCGACTATGTCATAAGAACCCCGCAGTCGTCTTTACTAGTAGCTCTTATAATGTTCAAAATCAAGTTAGTGACAAAATAGACATCAATTAACCCAGTAGGTTGTAGTTTGTACTAGTATTTCCAAATGGAAAACATTCAAGCTATCGACAGTACTAGATTGATATTCTCAGCTTAAATACTAAGAGGAATAGGTTCTTGGAGATACAGTGTGAAGTTGTACACCACAATCCACTGTTTGTGCTCTCTGCATAAGTTTTAACAAACAGGAGTTGTATATTTTTACTGCGATTACGATACATACGTTATTTCTAAAATCAAAAAAATGTTAGAACACAGTCCTAATCACGGTAACGGCCATGAGTATGCATTTAATACCATTCATTTATTCAAGAAATTAAACGAGTACAAGACTTTGGAATGAGTGTACAGATTTGTCAAATGCATGTGCATACTAACTAGCATAAGACTGGAATGAAAGCACACATCTTTGCGAATGAATGGCTGCATGTGCATTATGTGCACTATTAACGAGCGAGTCACTCAACCTCGTTTCATAGATATGCTAGTGTTTGTGTTTGTGTGTTTGTGTGTTGGTGTGTTTGTGTGTTTGTGTGTTTGTGATTGTGATTGTGATTGTGATTGTGATTGTGGTTGTGGTTGTGGTTGTGTTGTTTTGTGTGTGTGCGCACTACCGCGTTCCCAAACCGTAATGACTTTTTCTCTACCTACATCAAGCAATCAGAGATGGTGTCCACGTGATAAAAATACGTACTATTAAGAAAATACGTACTATGACTCATTATAAATTGATATATCGATTCAATCATTCTGTAACAAGGTTGGATACGTTTTCCATCCTAATAAACATATAAAAATATGTAGAATGAAATTAGTATAAGTTAAACCGTAGACACACAACACCGAAGATAAGACCTACAAGATACGACCAACACAGTGAATAAAGGGAAACACAATTAATTGTTCAAATACGGATTAAGATAGCCATGTGTAGGTAGTTTGACCTATAGTCTGTTCGGGTGGGACCAGGTGCCATTGAGTCTTTGGATGAGGTAAGGCCAACAGCCAAGATGAGAGGGTGATTTCGGGCGGGCAGTAGTCATTATTGAACATGTGAGTGGTGTTGTGTGTGTGTGTGTGCGTGTGTAGTGGAGAGTGGGGGGTGGGTCGAAGCGGGTATGTGGGAGCTGGGTTGGGCTGGGTTGGGTTGGGTTGGGTTGGGTTGGGTTGGGTTGGGTGGGTTTGGGTTGGGTTGGGTGGGTTTGGGTTGGGTGGGTTTGGGTTGGATAGACTGGGTGTGTTGGATGGGCTGGGTTGGATAGACTGGGTGGGTTGGTGGGGGGCTGGATGGAAATGAGGTCCTGTCCTCCCCCAACCCACACTCACCACTATACACATACATACACACACACACACACACACGTTGTGACTGCGCCAACATATATAGACACGCGTCTCTAGTTGTTCGTAGCCCTCTTTTCCTTGAACATCATCGAGTTGACAACATGCCTGTATGTCAAGCGTTCTCTCTCTACTCTCTATCTATCTTACATACTATATACTGCCTCCCTTAAAACACATACCACCTCCCCACACACACATACACTCGTGTCATTGAACATCTACCCGCCTCGCTCCCCATGACATTATCCTGTGCATGGTGCGCGGGCGGATTGACATCGCATGCACCGCGTACTATAGACATGTTTCGTCTTGTACAATTTTCAACATATATATATATATATATATATATATACGTGTGTGCGATAGCCATTTCTCTTTCGTGTGTGTAAAAGTGTGTGCAAAATTTTTGTGGTAGCATAGTGGATCACTACGATACATACAATGTGGTCGAAAAATACCATGTCAGTCAACATATATACGTCAACAATTCTTTTATATTAATGGTATAACACTAGTGGACCAGTCAAGACTCGCAAGTGTATACAGTCTTTCGCCGTACGAAAGATAAATCCGTCTTTCTAAATTGCACGTTCCACACGACAATTACGTCGACGATCGAGTTTGCGTGCATATCCAATGTTGTAGATTCTCTAGCTTCTAGGAAGAATGCACCCTCATTGTGCTGTATGCGTCATATATAATGAGTACATACAGTAGTTGTAGGGATGCTGAACAATGCCTCGCTTAATGTACAGTTTCTATGTCTGGTTTATAACAGAGTTGAAAAGCTTGTAAGCCTAAATCGTTATGTGATGTTGTACAAAATATCCAAGAGAAACACGTATCATCTTTACATCATTCACCAGACTAACTAAGTCTCCCGTTTCTTGTCTTCAATTTTGAACGTGTAAATTACAGCTGTCTAGTGACTTGTTGTATCCCTCCGCCGAGCACGAGGCCGGCCAGCACAAGCTTAAGCGCTTGGTACAGAGCCCCAACTCATTCTTCATGGATGTCAAATGCCCTGGTAAGTTTTGCTGTTTTGTTGTTGAAGTTTTTATGTTCATACATTGACCTGCACACGTTTGTATGCCTATACAAAACTGTTTACGCTGCATGTAGAACATTTTATAGATTATGTGTGTTCGTCTATACACTTATATTGCTATATTTAATCGTTGATGTTGCTTTAAGATCACTACGTTCAGTAGTGTGGGAGAACTTGAAAGTTTTACAATTGACTTGTACCCTGTACTCCCTCGACGGTCTCGTAAACTTAAGTCTTGTATCGTATATAATTGTTATTTAATGCACTGGGAAATTACACTTACACTGAATAATGTAATTTATTCTTTATAAAAACCATAGGTTGCTTCAACATCACCACCGTCTTCAGCCACGCCCAGAGTGTTGTGCTTTGCGGATCTTGTGCACAAATCTTGTGCCAACCTCGCGGTGGAAAGACCCGTCTTACCGAGGGATGCTCTTTCAGAAAAAAGCCAAACTAAGTGCTTTATTGCTTAGAAATGGCTTCATATAGTATACCCCGTGTATAGAGGGGAGAGTGTAGAACTCGACCATTAAGTTCTCACTCCCTCGCTAGTGAGTGGTGTTATGAGTGCTGCATTGTACAGCCGAGGATTTTTCACAGAATTAAAGGCAGTCGTAACGGTAGCTGGCCTATATCGGTTGATTTAGAAGTATTCGTGGCAAGTGCACGATATTGATTGTGAACGCACGAAATTTTACTGTTCAGGTCCGAGTGATGTTATTGTATGTGTCGAATGTTGAAACTTGGATACAATTTATAACAAGCCGGTAGTTTGTACTTATTCCATAAATTACACGCTATTGTAGCTTATACGGCCAGAATACAGTTTGTCGGTGTTTGCAACTATGGATGTTTATGATGTACACTTTGCTTGAATAAGTATAATATTAACTTAAAAATCTAGAAAATGAAATCAAATGTAAGCGTCAGCTAATATATCACGTACACTTAATAGCGAAATGCACATAATAGGTTTGTACAAGTTGTCTGACCAATTCGTACGTGCGTAGATGAAGCTTTTTTAGGAATTCGTCTTGGGATACACTCAATTTTAGATTGTGTGGAAGCGAATGTAGCACACCAGTATATCACAAAATACCGATTTAGGTTGCCTTGACTCAATTGATATAAATATATATTTAGGAACCACGAATATTAAATGAAGGCAAATGTCGAATTGGATACATATTCGTGATTTGTCCAAATAGGATCTGATAAATATGGTTTGTATATTTTCGTGTTCCATCTTTTAGTCAGAAAAATGGTTGTAATCCCACTCTGGTTAGCACTGGAATTATAATTATGGTGACGCTTTCACTCTTGTATCAGATTTTGCACGTTAAATGCTTCTATGTAGTGTAAACAGTATTTGTACGCATTTTATTTGATGTACAAACATTCAATTGTAGGGGTGTATGTGCTGTAAAATTGTGCAACAGCGTCTCGAGTGTGTTTCGTCAGACACAACACAAACATATAGACGGATGTATATCTTGCACCAGTTTGTTCTGAAGCTGTGCATGTATTGTATGACAGTACACGAACACACACTTCTTGGTATCTATACAACCAAGGCTACACAAGAAAACACAACTACGTCTTTCGCACTACCAAAGACAAATGACACCTTCATGCTAATAACGTTCATGTGGAGGATGCGGATATTTCATCTTGTGTCTTGTTGCTTCATAAGATTGATGAATTGTGTTATAAAGTATTGAGATATTGACAGGATAACTGACTGTTATATTCATTGTTCACCCTCAGTCTCGTATGTCGGGATTGAATGAACGGAGCTAAATTGCTGGAAGCTTGTGTTCATCGAATCGCCTTTTTTAGCTGAATGCTGTAATAATAAGTATGGACCAATAATTAATAGCGCGCTTGTGCATCTAGATGTATATACTTTGGTGCTATAAAACAAATACCAACATACATATGTATATATTTACAATAGCAACCATGTCCAACGCTTGTTCTTACCATGAAATGAGACACAGCGAGGCACTTAAAGCCTCCTCGAAAGTTGTATGACAACTCAGCATCACAATCGGACCCCACACAAGCGTACATATTCGTCATGTCTCCGCCGCTAATATCGTCCTTAAAACACACTATTTCTCCGTTTAACGTAAAAAAAAAATTCACGAGGGATGTAGCGGATGCACCTGATGAAGATACCAGTATTGTAAACGAACGACCGATGTTAGTGTATAAACATATACCACACAGAGTTGTTCCTAATTATAGCAAGCTTCTTGTTGTAAAACAATCACAAGTTGGATGGATGCATGTATACAAGTGCTAACACACCTCACCCGAACAATGTATGTTTTTTATTATCCCTGCTAGTGTTTTGTAAATGTGATTGTGTCGTCTCGTTTAAGATCATAGGGTACATACGTATTGTGAGCGAGTTCAGTGGCTGTAAACAGTTCAAGTCAATCTATGTAATCAAGTTATTGTATATATGTAAGATGGCATGGGTGAATAGTATATCTGATCTACTATCGGGTCCGTATGGAGAGAACTGCTTGGTGTACTCTTTTCTCTCACAGTTTGTTACGATATTTTTTCGTGCTTGATTGTCTATGCTATATGCAGGTTAATAAGAACATGTTAACAAAAATATGACGAAACCTATCCTCAGAATACCAAGTACGACGGTACACATATATAGGCGGATAAGCTGTAACCACGCAAGTTCCAATATATGATACCAATTCATTGGATGGCATTTGAAATGAAATACATACACCTTACAAGTACTTACATACCGGCCTTAACCACATAACCGCATCCCAGTGTATCACCAGGCGTTAGTGGTCTTTTTGCACCCTCCGCACTCAGACGTAGCAGCTTGTCCTTCAGAAATGATGCATGAATTGCACCGTCGTTGGAGTGAATGGCGGCTGAATTAGGGTTCCATCCAGGTAATCTAAAGCAGGGGTAAGGTTTGCTTGAAAATCCAAATGCTATTCTTGCATTTGCGTTTGAAGACAAGTGTACTATGGTTACCTCAAAGTAAGCAGTGTTGTATTTGTTGTTGTGGTGACTGAGAGTGAAACTGGGTAATATGCGTGTTGTAGATAGTATGCATACACTCTTACTTCCTTGTGCCCACGGTACTTTGAAATCCATCTTCGACTTCTCATGTGATATAATTACACAGTTGTGGTTACGTTTGTACTTTTTTTTTGGAACTGGGGGAATGACACTCACTGGTGCGAATGATAATTGTACATTTTGTTTTGGGTTTGCAACGCTTGAAATTCTTGAGCGAACGATAGTGGAACCAGGCATGTACTTCTTCTGCCACTGTCTTGCATACTTATCTTCTGCGGTCATACCATTTCCTCTAAGCCTTCGTTTGTAATACCGTCTACATAAGAACCAACCTACGATGATGAGGAAGATTATCCCCACGCTCGTGCAACATACAATAATAATTAAAGTGATTTGACTAGATGTTGAGTCTTCTGCAGCTTTCGACGATTGGCCTTCGGTTAAACTATTCGCATTCGTCGATAGTTGAGTCACCTTCAACTCACCCATTTGATGAGAAGGCACCAACAATGGCGCGGATAGAACTTCTCTTCCAAGGAGGAGGGCAAACAGCGAAGCTCTGGTAGAAACTGAGGAGTGCATGTTGTTGTTCGTGAATGTACGTTTTCATGCACTTGACATCACGATAAGAGCATGAGTTCGAGCTTGTGCTTCTGTGAATGAACGTTAGTTGTCTGCTTACATATGAATTTGTATATGATGAACACACGAGGTCGGATGTGTGTGTGTGTGTGTGTGTGTGTGTGTGTGTGTGTGTGTGTGTGTGGTGCGTGTTGGTGCTAATGTCTGTTCCTGGTATCGATTGCACTTCCAGATATCTTGAATCGTATTGGTCAACAACTTAGCAACCATTCCTTTCTGTGATATTTCTATTTATAGAAGGTGACGTGCGTCACCAAAACATGTACCCATGCACACACCTATAGATACATACCGCCATACCCACTTACACTTGCAGAAAGTACATGCTCTCACATCTGCGTATATGCACACATACGCTTACACTTTGGTCGATAGTATGTATGTCTTTTTGCACATCTATACTACTTAGTATTTAGTATTCAACGCATTCATTAAAGAAGAAAGGGGTATGGCACGCTTTGTGAAAATCTGACACCTACGCCCTTCATCCTTCTTCCGTTCTTCAGTTGTCCGGTTGTGGGACAAGAAGGACAAACACAAAAAGAAAAAGGACTGTGATATGGTTTCTTAATATTTTGCGTGCAGGCTTGTATACACTTGCGTATTTCTTAAAGAAACATCAAATACTTCAGGCTTCTTCATAGTTGCAAATGTACACATGCATGAAATGTGTTGCGTGGTTGTTTGTACCTAAATGCCACTATGCGAGTGGCATATTGATGAGAGTACGCACTAGTCTACACTTTAAACGATAGCTGTTTGCTGAAAATATTAGAAAAATTGCCCCTGCACGCAAGGTATGTGCATTGGACAAGTGAACACTGTATGAACTAGCATTTTTTAACACGTGATTGAAATATACAGAGTTCAAATGCCATATGTCGACAATTTCTAAACTATATATTTAGCTCTCGAATTAGTAATGGACAATACAGTGGGTTTTGCAAGAATGTGTGGACATGCAAATCTACGCCCAAGAAATGATACGTTTATATAGGTATTAAATTGTATTTCATTCTATCAGGGCTTGGCCCACTAATTTCGAGTGCATTCCAGGATTGAAGATTCTGCGAGCAAATGTTATTTTACATGTTGACAGACAGCGATAGTCATGTCTGTCTGTGCACTGCGTCATAGATGGCTGCACAAGTGTAGATTAATACTCAAAAGTATATCTTGGCGTACGAGTGACTTAGATTGCATGCCCGTGTACGTGTGTGCATAGCAAATTATATATGTATAGCTACGTATATGTACGCACGTATTGCTAGAGAATTTGGTACGGCTTTGTACATGGTTACTGTGATGCATTCGTCAGCTTTGCCTAGACCGGTGAAAGTCGGCGAACAAATCGAGAATATCTTGAGGGAGACATTCTAATGCTCTCCGTTGTCTATCGAGTTCCTGGTAATCATGCAAAGTTACGATCAAACCACATAATCAACAAGTATACATGCTTTATGTGGTGCACAGCTTGTAGATAGTACGGTCGCAAACGTACTTGTGTGATACTCTGGCGACGTGCGTCTCCTCAATTATATCATCAAACTGAAGATTTTAGTAGCACATACAAAATGTATCCACACATATATCCACATAGAATATGAGTATCTATAATGCACACAAATGCTTACCAACTTCCGCGATGAAGTTACTAGCAAATGGGCCCCTTCCTCAAGTTCAGCAGCGCTTTTCTTGTATTCTTCTGCCTGCTCAGTCGTGACGTCAGACTTCAATAATTTATTTTTCGCTTCCGTTTTAATTGCTATATGTCTACCACATTGATCGATACGAAGTCTGTGGCTGTCCATGCGATCGGCCAGAGTCACCCCGTGTAAATTCGTGCTCACATTGTGCTCGTACTTATCCACGCTGACAGGTTGTTTCGGAGACTGCTGCTTGGTTTCAATAAGACAATAAGTGTGTGTACGTGGATGTGGGTGTATGAATATGTACGAACAGATACACATAACACATACATATCAGTCAACCCACTTTTCGTTTTAGTCAATGGTACGTAGAGCATGTGACGTACAATTGTCTCCATAAACATGTACCTGCCAACACCACGCGCACGTACGCACCAAAGTACAAGTAACTCTTCTCACTCATAAATCCCATATATTTCCAAAGATCATTACAGTATGCATGCGAAGACAAAAATGTATACGTGCACACAAAGTATGTGCAGGATACGCCACAAATAAAACTCATACCTTCGTGGTAATAGCTTTTTGTTTTGACGGCAGGGCAGTTCCAGGAGTTTTCTGTATTAGTTTCTTAGGCGCACCAACTGTTGCTTTTGCTGGCCTATAAAGATTGGAAGAGATTGAGTCGTAGATATGATATATACATACTTGAAGCCTAAACACGGGCGTGCAATATTTCACCCATGTTTATGAAGCTAGACACACCTGAAGGTAATTCTGCTAAGCGAAGCAATAAAACGATATGACATAAAGATGATTTGCATATACATAATCGAATTCATATCAATACTTCTGAATAAGTACGTATCTATGTTGGTGCATATGTGTGCATTTTATACCATGCATTGTTCGTCCATGAGAGTCTATATATGAATATACTGCACTTCAGTTTTGCGTATTGTAAGCGGCGCGATATTCACAATGTTTGAGGCAAAAAATATATCCCCGAATGCTTCTAGAAAGGTTGAATGTACGTACACTTATACATATGATAAACTTATACATGGACATACCTTATACCCCAAAACACGAAACAAGCATATACAACAAATGTACATACATAGAGGTGAGCGAATATTACACATGCATGAAAATGTCATCCGTGATGTTAGGAGCATTCAAACAGTAACTTGTGCAATACGTGCTCACGTCACACTTCATCTCGAACAGCGCAAACACATGACCTACGCTTACGTACATAAACCATACATTTTATTTTTACTCCACTCATGCACACGAGGGTCTGTGTAGTTAAACATGACAGGATTCTTTTTAAGATCTTCTTTGAGAAGTGTGGCCCACGATGTTTCACCTGATAGACCCATCCACACGTGAGGAAGACGTTGCCACGAGTCTTGCATGGCCTGCGACATATTAGAATGTGTAGTGTCGTGTGGGTATATCCGTGTGAATATGCATATGGATGCAATTTTTATGTATAAGAATGAAAATTTAACCGTCATGTTGATCTGAATTCACGGATAGAAATGAACATACGTTAATATATGACTGCGATGCGCCCGAAAGCCACATCTATACGTTTTGTATGTGATGTGAAAATAAATTTGTGTGCGGTACATGTATATAGAGGCGACTACACTGTGCGCATAACTGCATGCACACCTCCGTTAATATAATAGCCGAGATTTTGTGGCTATAGCATGTGCATATAAATATTATAGTTAATATTCGTTTGTGAGATAGTATGTATGCTAACCTGATCGTCTCTGCAAACAGCACAAAACCAATCAGTATCATCTTGATCAACTGCACTCAAAGGAATGTTGATGCACGCGAAATGGAAAACCCTTGGGCATTTTTCACAAATGACAACTTCTCCTTTTAAGCCTGTTGTGTATGCGTACGCACAAGTTAGTAGTCGTCTAGCAAGTTTATACAAACATTAAGGTAGTTTTCAGCGTGCTTGTTGGAGAAACAAGACGTTGTCCACCCAAACATTCGCTTACACACATTGATACTTACAAGTATGAAGACTAATACATCGAAGTGGTTATAAACGGATATACTATGACCAATTACACACACAGGCACATGGACACGCAAAAAGTCGACATCTGTACCGCAAGTAGCACACTCGTCGTCATCGATCTCGGAAATATCGTCTGGCTCATCCGCAAATTGCTCTCTTACCGCGTCATTCAAATCAACGTGGAATTTCTTTTGAAAGAGATCGGACGCCTTTTCTAAGAGAGTCGTCCCTCCTCTCTTCCTGCTTTTCAGTATCTTTGAGGGCGTGACTCGCGCATCGTCACCTCCGTTCTTTCCACTCTGCTTCTTATCATTACGTGAACGTTTCGGCATATTGGATGTGGGAGTGCACACGGGCGAGTGCGTCAGTTCGGGTATTGAGCGTGTGTTAGGATGTGCCTGTATCTACATGTACAAGTTGTACGATCATCAGGACATATATAACATACTATTCAGAGGTAACTGTATTTATTAGCTCAACAATCTCCCTACACATTCATCTATACACGCTGATACACTCGTCCGTCACCTGTATACATTTACAGAAAGATACATACATTCATACGTCTATACATGCAGCTACACTCGTCCTTCACCTTTATATATTTACAGACAGATGAATACATTCATACATATACACATAACACTCTCCTCTACACCTCTGTGTTCATCTATCTATCTGCATGCTTGAAACGGCACATATAGTGTGTGCGTGTGAATGAGTAGGCAGCGAAGCGGAATATGGTTTGAACGCCTTGGACGGCCGAATGTCCTAAATGTCCTACAAAGTCCAGGAAAATGTCCAGACGAACTCGGACATGTTTAAACATTTGTGCTAGGAAGTGGTATACAAATAGTACAAATGAAATGTCCATCAGAACAAACGGCGTCAAGGATTGGTGTAGAGCCAACCAGGGTAGAATAATGTCCGGACAACGTCTGGACATTGTGCTCAGAGCGCCTTTTTTTTCAGTATTCAATCAAAGAAGCTTATTATAAATAGAATACAAAAGTAGTTAAAAAGGCGGGCTGACGGAAACATGGGCCGACCGATATATAACCACAAGCACAAACACACACACACACACACACACACACATACACTCATACACACATACACTCATACACACATACACAAATACATACACACACACACAACACACACACACAACACACACACACACACACACAACACACACACACAACGCGCACAACACACAACACACAACACACAACACATCGCATCACACACACAACATTCACACGCACTTGCTTACATGTACATACAATCAAGTTTACTATGATTCTAGTGCCCGGTGAATTCCAGCACACTGGTGACAGTGCATCGCTGTATAATTGTACATTATCACCTGGTATGAACATGCTGTACATTTCTCAAGATATCATATAGTAGTGTGGTATACGTATAAACTGCATACATAATTACACAATAACTCGAAGTGTGATTCTCGGATATTTTCTGCTTCTGCTTATAGACATATAGCATGCCTTTCTTGCATCACACTATACCTGCACACATGCACGTAATTTCATTGGAAGATTAATATTTAGCAATGATATCTAACGAAGTTAGGCATTCTGTGTTCATAATTTTGAATGACTGTAGAACATATATTATACATTATGTACGTCATGTATGTATTGAATTATACATTGAACAGATGTCTTGAGTGTATAGTTTAATGTGTATTGACTGATATTTCTTTGTGCTCATTCTATAACACATACTAACATTGTTACCGTTACACTATCTATCTGACTCGTTTGATTCATCTAGATAAAGAATTGATCTTCAACACTCATTTGTTGTATTGAACTCTCGGGAGTGTACCCTGTTGTTGTGTGTTTTATATACAATGTACTATAATGATGTTACTATATTGTCAATCAAGCCCTGTAAGTACACACAAGCACATCCATATATATATATATACCACGTACATACATACATACGTATATACACATACACACACATACATGATTATATGTTTAAATGCCCTTATTTATCAACTTATTTATATATGCACTTTCAAATCAAAAGGATGGTCAATCGAAGAGGTAGCAACACTAAGACTTGCCCTTATTAAGTTTGGGATCGGTAAATGGACAGACATCGTAAACAGCGGGTAATAAATTCATGTGTTTAAGATATGAACAATTTCCAGGAAAGCCTTCCAAGCAGGAATATGAAGTACGATTTTGCTTGGTGGGTTTCCCTATGTGTGTGAGAGTTCGTATGTTGGGTTGTCTCTCTCTCTGTGCATGTCTACATACGTAGGTATGCATGAGCTGTGCCTATCGGTCCACATGAGCATATGTGTGATACATATCTCAGAGATAGCAGCCAATCTGTTAAAGCGCTAATCTCCTGATGTGGATTCTAATCGTGCTCAAGAATAGAATGGCGGAGAAGTCTGTGATGTGAATGTCGGAGAAGTCTGTACGGAGGGCAAATGTAGACAGTTCAGTTAGTCGTCTAGAGACATATTTATATTAATGCATGAACGGTCGAATCGTGGACGCTTACATGTACGTCAGAATATTTGTACTCATGCATATGTATAGGTCACACGCATGTACAAATAATACTCGTTGTGTACCCTTTTTATTGTAGTTGCCTTGCTGGGAAAACTCCTGCTCAGCTGAATCTTCAGGCACAACGACTACTCGGTCAACAGTCAACGGCAGGTAAGTATTGGGTTGTATAATGGATGAATGAACGTATGTGAGGAGAGATTGTGTTGTTGACGAAATCTTTTAATCTGGTTACATACGTACTCGCAGCAATTTGGTGTATATGAATATACTCATAAGACGCACACACATATGCACACAAATTCAAACACAATATACATATTATTCATAATCTCCGCATTTATATCTACGGTATCATCACCTTGATGCATCCACATTCATGTACATATATTTGTAGTGTATACGTATATTTTAAATATATTCGTGTACATACATTTACAAACCTAGAGTTCATGGGGCTTCATCTCAACCCTGATTTGGTACGTATGGAAAACAACAAAAAAGATGGCCCTGACGTCAAGAGAAAGAATAACTGTATTGTCAACTCTGGAAGTATGCATATGAATGTGTTTATTTCTGTACGTAGCGACTCTCTTCGTATATTTTGTGCTTGTAGTTGATGCAGGTAGGCTGTTGTTGTTTTGTTTCAATGAGATTTGCGCAATCTATATCACCCACGTTCAGAAAGTCGCAATAGTGCAGAATATGTTTATATGTCAATACAGTTTATTTATTGAGAATATGCTGTAGTACATGTGCGCACAAGCCTGTCTGTTACAGACATTGAATTCATTATTGTACTGTATGCGATATAAGCGTACAAAATAGTTGTCACCCGTATCTGTTCGTCATACACTATCAAGTGTCGGCATAGGTACAGACACGCCCACACGCACGTTCACACGTATGTATGAAAAAAGAGAATACAAAGCAGGATTATATGCGGACACACAATATGTATCCGGAAATTTGCGCATGACGTTCATTTCACACCGACACTACTCAGACAAGCTCAAGAAGAAGGAGATTCAAGAACGTTTATTACTTAACGAGAAATTGTAAGTTGTGTCAACATATTTTTAAGTTGTTGTTGAATTGCATCCCAATTATATGCGCTCATAAAGTAATAGACGCATACTTGCTGAGCATAAATTCACTAGTATGATTAAGCATATATATAAGCATATATATATTTGTTGTGAACATATATATGTATGTTTAAATATGTACATAAATATTACGAATGCGGTACATCTGCACGTAGGTATGCATTACGCGGCATATACAGTTTCATGTGAAACAGCTTACGATGCAATGCACTCTAAAAGTCATATGTACATATTAAAGACAAAACGAGGTGATCCAAATCCACAGTATTAGAACACACGCTTTCACCAAGACTATGTAATTAGCAGCGAAAAAGTATGGCCGTATTACTAAGCGATGCTATGTAGACAATATACTTCCGTACAAGGTTTCGTCCAACGAAAATCAACTAGTCTATCATGCATATACATGAACACACACTATTGTTGTACTACAATTCGCACACAAACACAATTTTCGTTTTGACTTTACCATACACATCTACTTTTCTCGTACACACACAAATACTCACCAAACTTACAGATATGGAGTACCTGAGGAAGAATGGAGTAAAATTGTACTTCCAACTATGATATCAAAAACTGTAGACGCAATCAAAGTGGTAAGAAACACAACTTATAGGTTGCATATGAATAGTAGAATATATAGCTGTACGAATACATACCTCCTGGTGCATATTAGAAGGCACAGTGATACGTATACCAACGCAAAATGTGAAATTTGTGGATGTAAACACGTCGCACGAACTCGCATAACGGCATACACATACCTACTCGTGACACTCACGTACACACACATTATCTCTATCTATCACACAATGTTGTCTATATAGACGTGAACACTCTAGCCTTAGCATGGACAATCAATTCTTTTGGCAATATATGTGATCCTGATTTCGATGATCTCCTTGCGCACAGCAGACTTATACAATGTCAACTCTTACATATATACCCAACACATTAAACAGGAGAACGACAGGTTTATGTATGACAAGATGTATGCTGCATATGATACAGATTGCGAAGATCCTTTATCGGAGGATGAGGACACTGATGACGAGACTACAGTAGTGATTTCTGACATAGATGATGTCGGTATGCATATGCATTTGTGTGCACACTACATAGGGAGGTGTTATAAAATAGCGAGAAGTGATTTTGCCACATTGAATGCAAGAAGAATTTTGTACATTTAGTGCGCCATGTTGATTAATATATCTCACAAATAATTCATAATGGGACTAGTTACATACATATTTATACTGACATCTATTGCGTGAACATATGTACCCATTCGTATGTATTTATAGGTATACATGTATGAAGCGGAATGTGTAAGCATATGCTATACCAGTTATGAATTATTGTATTCGATGCCAAAGTAAAGTTTACGAGACTACATATATTTAAATATTTTGCATGGAGTATATTCAATAGCAAGCACTATATAAGTACACATACTCATGGACAAAGCCCCTGATACATATCAGCTAGATAGACAGTGTGACACTCAATAGACAACTAAATTCGCAACCACACTTATATTCAAAACTCCACACTCACACTCAACATTCACACAGATGCCCTAAAAAACGAATACACACGATTACGAGAACAGCTCGTGGACAAGTTTCAGAAGAGAGTAGAGATTAGTAAACAGATTAAGGCTTTGCAAGATAATGAGGACGCAAAAACTACAGTAAGTTCAATATCGAGGCACGCAAACATACGTTCACACTAACAAATATAGACACGCACATATGTACACAATACACCCGAATGTGTACATACGGCGAACTGGTTTAGCTCCACCCTTTTGTACCTCCTTTTATCTTTGTAATATACTTTTCGAGGGACATTTTGAACCCTTGAGCAACTAATGCTGATATTTTCTTGACTCCAATTTTAGGCTGTCCCTAGCAAGAAGGTCAGGTTCGAAAAAAAAGTCAGCGCACCGAAAGAGAAAATGAACAAAGAGCCCAAAGTAAGTGTATGCAGTCGTTTATGTTTTAGCAAGTAACGTTCGCATTGTTATATATATATATATATATATATATGGATATGAACATGAATAGAGCAATATAAACATATGGAATAGCGGGCCTTATTTGGGCGCAAATGAAAAAAAGTCGCACAAGCTCAAATATAGCGACAAATATTCATAACACGTCGGGTTTAGTGATTTAGTTTGAATTTAGGGTTTAGAGTTTTACATTATTCAAGCAAAAACATGAAAAAGCATCAGACGCATGCACTCAGAGAATCACCATTAGCGCATTCTTAGTATGACTTTGGATTTTAGAGGTTCTTCACTTAGCGGCTAGGGTTTATAGGGTTTAGGATTTCATTAGGCATTACACATTTCTCTTTGGTGGATACTACTCAAGCCAACAAAAACAAGAATCATGTACAAGCGCACTGGGAGCATGGGAACGAATAGTTGCATGCTAGTAGCAGGAAACAAAATGTTAAGAGTTTCTACAAGATTTAGGGTTAATTTGTGATTTCAGTCCTAAAGTTCAAACTTTACACTGTTTTCTTAGGGTTTCACGTGAACACAAAACAACATTCGGAATGCTAATGCACGATACAATTGTTTTTAATAGGATAAAGCTAGCAAAAAGACGAAAAAAAGTGCGACAAAGTCTGAAGAAATGGACGAGGATGAAGATGAGGATTTGGAAGGAGGCGATACATGTTTGTGTGGCGGCGCAAATACGAAGGTACTTGAATGTGCGCAAAGTGCAACTACTCGTACTGGAATATGTGCAGAGTTCAAATACTTGTACGCTATTTCTGTTGTTTTGATATCATTTGTGAATTTTCTAAACGTTCTCGGCTTCTTAGCAAGTACGAATATGGTAGGTCCTGTACGTTAATTGTAAGCATACCATATAGGTATGCTTGGTATGCTTACAAGTACAAGCAAGTGGGCCATACTGTTCTGTACGTGTCTAGATCGGTTTCTGTTTCCGGTGTCCTATCAGTGTTGCAAATGTGCATTTACTGTAGAGGTGCTTAAACTCTATGAGATTTATGAACTAGACGATGATCACGATTCTTGTAGCATTAGTATGAATGCCGAATACGAGTGGACGAATGTGTTAGTGCTTGCGTGTAACGCAGTGCGGGTGATTTATTATAACAATATCAAGAGTATGTAAGATTGTTAGCAATCTGACTACGAAACCAACTCTATAGGTAGCACTGGCTATATTTAATGGTTTTACGGGCTTTCAAGCACGATTCGAAATTATTTCATGTTTTAAGAAGGGCACTACTTGACACACCGTTCTTTGAATGTGTAGGATACGAACTGGATTGCATGCGATAAGTGCCAGGGTTGGTTTCACTGGAGCTGCGTCGAAATTACGGAACAGGTTGATGACGACTTCATATGGCTTTGTCCGATGTGCTAGAGCGATTCGTTCTTTGTTCAATGTTCACAAATATTGAAGATAAAATATTCAGTTGAATCTTATGTCTGATGTTTCTCAAGATATTTTATAGACTTTGTATGTACAGTCACAGGATTCTTAGAGTCAAGTACGGGATATTGTTCAGCGAGAGCAAAGAACAACTTCGTGTACTCAAGATTCAACTGTGAACCTTAGAAATGCTTGCGAGTCAAGCGTACGGTTCAGAGTTTACTTGGTAACAGGGGAAGCCATACAATCTGGTTTACAAACATAGACTATATACGTCCATTTTTATACATTTATTGCGGATACAAGAAGTCCGATCTGATCAATCCGATAAAACAAGGTATGAATCGGCAGCAGTCTTCCGTAATAGCCAACCATAACTAGATACGTCGTAAATGGTTAAAAGAACATCATCCCATAGACTGACAGATGTAGTCGGTGTAGATGAGCATGTGACAGTTGATGGACAGAAATGTAGCTATCTCGGATGTCTTTCATAAGAAATTTGCACCCTATCCACATATGCTAACCATAAGTGGAGTAACATCGGAAAAAACATTGCTGTGAGGTTGTAAAAGGCTTCCCGTGCATGCTTGCGTCTTGTTTAGGCCGTCACGCTTATGAACACAGGAATGACCTTGATAATGTTGTGAAACCAATGAAATGTAATATTGTAAGTGAAATTTACGAACAATCGGATGCTTATGGATAACTAATCGAATATTATACTTACCTACGCATAAATACATAGAACCACGGGTAACTATTAAAAGTAATCGCTGGTGTGTTCGGTAATACACTAGAGCAAGTAAAGACCTACATAAATGTAAGAACCTGCATTCATACCGCCGCTTTTGACTCCAACAAAAGAAGGGCCAGTGCTTCATCGTAAATCAATGGAGGTTATGATTAAAAGCTGCAATGCAGAACATGACAGAGGCACACTCGAACGAAGAGTTTGCTGTTATCTTCAACGCGGTGAACAATACATTCGTCCAGAAATGGGTTAAGCACACTGTATGAACACCAGTGCATTACTAATTGCGCTTAGTATTTATAAATAGAAAACAGATGAACGAATGCACTCGGTGTATATACACAACTACAAGAATGCATTACTGAGACCTAGAACCTAGAACTGAATCGATGACAAGGTAGGCCACGCAGCGTAAGAAGTGCATAGAAGTCACAACTGCATGTGGGACCTTTTGTGTTGAAGAGGTACGGCTACACCGCAGACACGCACGTCCGGTAAGAAAAGTCACAAACTGTATTTCGAACTGCTCTGCCATAAATTCGCAAGTATGCAAACTACGTTGGCAAGGCTAAGTTTATTTTTGGAGCGTAGTGCTCACGCAGCTTCTTTCGCTTGGACTCGCACCTCCACGTGTCTCGTAAGCTTGAAGTCATTTTTAGGCGTCATCGCACACCAGCATGTAAACGTAACGCCAAACATTTTTAGCCTCGGGATACAGCGATGTAAAATACGACCAGCGCAGTCTAATCTTTCACGCATACATGTACATGAGCATGTTGTAAAAAGGTGAGATGGATTTCTTTATTTTAATTTCCTGTTGCTCACTCCCACGTGAGTGTGCGGATAAGTGAGCTGTGTGTTTTGAAAGTATGAACTAAAGGAATTTTCCGGTTTTAGTTTATAACCCCCTGAGCATTCTGCACTACACTATCTTACTACACGCAACTCTTGTTCCATCTCCGTGCGATTGTTCAAAAGCATCTTTTTTAGGATTTGACTACAACGCTAGCAGCTAGCCGTGGCTTGTGTCTGACATAGTATTTGTTACGAGTGTCAAGCTTCGTTTCGCTTTTACACATTTTGACTTTCGAAAATGCACCTTTAATCTAGTTTGCGGTATCTACACTTTCAGAATTTATGAGAGGCTTCTTTCCATTGCTGTTCAGAGCTGAAACATTATTTATATGTGTGGCTCAATTTTAGTATGTGGTATAATATTTCGCACATATCGTGGCACCGCTTGAAGTATACCGTTTTTGATGTAGAAGCAAAGGACACTATAATGTAAATGTGTTATATTCATGAATTTTGTTTACTAGGTTGTCATCTGATCATTTATTTATCAAGATGCACCCGTGTCCATGGAATGGTTGCCAGGAATCGTTCGCAGATATTGTTCGTCTTGAAGAACACCTGCGAAATCACAAAAATAAAACTGTTCATACATGTTCCTTTCCTGGTTGTGGTATGGCGTTTGCCGATCGAGCAAATCTCAAGAGACACGAGCAAGTGCACACAGGAGAGACTCCATACGCATGTGATTGGCCTGGGTGTGGGAGGAAGTTCTCCAGACATGGTAATATGAAAACTCACTTTCGCACACATACTAAAGACAAACCGTACCGGTGTACTTTCTCTCAATGTGGTCTCGAGTTCGCGCATCTACCGAATCTTGTAAGACACATCCGAACACATACGGGAGATAAACCATACCGCTGTGACTGGCCTGGTTGCGATAAATCATTCGCTGCGTCTTATAATCTCAGGAGACATGAGAAAATACATATGAAGGTTAGATGATTCCTCGTCTGACTAGCATAGCTTTCAAGAAGTTGGGAATAAACCGCTTAGGATAATATACTTCAGACATATGATACCCTCTTTTGTGTGATACCCCTAGAGCTGGCTTCGGCCATGGGTCTAAAAGCACACACAACCCAATTTGTAGTAAAAAATATCTCTTATCAAAAGTCTACATAAGCTAAAACATACTGTACTTTCCTTTCATGTTTTTAGAAAGAACTAAAATTTAAGTACGTAAGTGTAACGAATGAACGAAGGTGTATGTCGCCGTTCTACTATTTGTATCCTGTATGTCATGCATATTGCGGACCATAAATCATAGGTACTTCTATGTACAGGAGGGAAAATAGGTCATACTTCACTTGTATCTTACATTTAATGTTAGTTCTATTCCCATATACAACCAATAATTTTTCTGTAGAGATAGCGTGGATCGGATGCGGTACACATGTACTGTGCTGCATATGTCGTAAGTATGCATTCAGTACATGTAGTAATATTTATACTGAAGTCAGTTTGAAAATAACTCTAGAACTGTACAAGATACAGGTAACACTCCAAATACGAACGCATACATTGACACATGCTATTCAATGTATCAAAATATTAGATTATTCCAACTAACTGGAGATATATTGTAGATTAGACTGTTCACTGAATATACATATGTGCCCTACTGTATGCGCGCTTTCTGTCATATTAAATCTCACAGATATGAATCCATTCTGATGTGCGTATTTTACATTCCTATATCTCTTATGCATATCTCTTGTGTAACCTGGCTTGTGGCAGCTAAGAGTTGATAGCGACGTTACTTGCGTGGAGGTACGCGATGCGAGAGCATTTTCGAAGCTTAGAGCTTAATAGCTGAGGTGCTCCGTATTATCCAGCTTATGTTACAAAGACGACTATGCAAGCAGCGTCAGGAGTGGTTCTCGCAGTAATTCAATGCCTTCTCTCAAGAACTCGTTGGATTGAACTTTTGTCTCCAAAACGAGATGTCACAAAACCCTGACGGCGTCTGTATCCAGCACGCTTTAGCCGCTACCTTGGCTTGCACACACGCAAATGAAAGCTTAACATTTCCCTTTTAGCCACAAACGTCGTATTCCCGGGGAGTACTATGGTGAGGTGAACGGTAGAAAAAGTATACTTATGGCGTGTGCAAATGCGTAATAGTTTTGTTTCAATCTAGTCGACGTGACACTATACAGGTGAACTACTATTCACTGATGAGTCGTACTGCGGATCAAACATTCCGAGCTATTATTTAGTCCGAAAGCACTTATTCCTCAAATCAGTTTCGGACTTTAATCTCAAGATTGATAGGATAAATTAAGACTCCAAATACATACACTGATGTACTTTACTTAGCATCAATATATGAAAGTATTAGTTTGCTTCAACCAACTTAATATATAGTGTACTTTTAAACTGTTCACTGCATATCCATAGTGTGTGCCATCTGCTGTATAAGCATTTTCTGTCAGCTTGAATGTGTCGAAGATATGAAATCCATGCTCGTGAGCGTACTGATTTACATTCCGGTTAAACGCTTGAACCCTATCGTTGTTCTGAGAATACCTGTATCTCTTCTATAACATTGGCATTGGGGTATGTAGGTGATTGTGTTGTTTGTGAGACGAGGCAACATCGTTAACATCAACCTTTTAAATTTGAATATGCGTATGTGCATGAGGTAGACTTGCGCCAATACCAATACCTACCTAAAATGTTACAACTACTACCTAAATGCCGATATGCGGATACATGATAGAACATACCGGTTTACTCATAGCGTCTTGGGCGTGCATGGAAAGCCATACGAGAGTTGCCTTTTTTCCTGCTTCTTCCCACATTCTCAATACGGGGTCAATATACCATGTTTTTACCTGCAGAAGTATTCGCAAATTACAAAATTGGTAAGTTCTTACATGTGGGTTGCAATGAGTATGCTGTGTGTGCAAACACGTGTACATTCTTGGGCGAATGATTTGAGACGGATTAATATGGTGTACGATATAGATTACTTATGGTGCGAGTCTCTGTATTCGTGTAAATAAGGTTGTAGATAAGATGAATGAATTGAAACGCAAACATATAGACCATACATACACACTTGTATAAATACGACTTGCTTCTACACGCAAGCATCTGCATATCCTGTGCTTCAGGTTTTACAATTAAACAAATTGGTTTGTTTACATCTCAAATTACCAAGGCAAAAAAGCTGTACATGGGCAGTTTTCTATGTAAGGCCAATAAAACACACGCACTCTATATCCTTTCAGGTTGTTATGCAATCCAACACCCATAAATATGACTGCATCTGGATCATTCAAGTATGGTACTAATTTGGTTGCAACTTCGTCTCCGTACTCAGCCTTGCATAGCTCCCAGTACTCTGTGCTTGGAAGTAATCCCTCAGACTCGAACGGGCACATACGTACGTACATATTCTTGTCTGTGTCAGCATGTTTGTATATGTATTCGGTATGCAGACAGATCAATAGAATGTTTGGTACATATTTTGTACTTTTGTGTCTGAATGTAAATTGTTTTAATGTGGTGACAGATAGTGATATAATAAGCTCAAAGTTGTACTGTTTTCTGGAGCTAAAACTGGAAGAAGCTTAAGAACTTGCTTTTAAAATTGGATCGAATACTTTTTGCTGATACGATATATAAGGTGTGGTCAAGTTCATACATAACACGTACAGTTTCCAAAAGTCGTGTGAATCAACGATAAGAAATAACGCTTGCATTCCTAATAACCCAATTTTATATTGAAAATGAAGGCAATGACTGTTAGGTGATTCTTAAAAATAAATGTAAGTTCAAATGTATGTATGCGTTGCAATAAAGCATCAATTTGTTGCGAACTCCATTAATCGTTAATATAAACTATGCTTACTACTAAAGTGCATGTGTTAGAATACAAGAACAGGAAACTTACTTGATTTCGCAATGGCATTTCGACACTTCGCCGACCAATACTGATATCGAAGACTACACCGACTTTTCTGGATTGATGTTGCATCTTTTTTCAAAGCACCTCGCCTGGATAATATATGTGTATGTGCAATAGTATCAAAATACTGAGCTCGAGCAAAGTGTTACAAATATCCGTCAATCTATGTTCTATATTCACCACTTTGGAACTAATATTCTTTCCATTTAAATGGCACGGTATATTTTGAGAAAATTCAATTCAAGTGTAAGAAAGAACGATGTGTTTTATACGCATTTGTGTAAATGCGGATTGTGCATACATGTGCACTGAGGTGGGATGAAAATTGTATACGAATAGATGCTTATACATTCATTGTAAATAGCTACAAATATTAGATCTCACGAAGCTCTTAAATATAGAAAGATCAGGCAATAAACGTAAGTATTAGCTCCAAGTCGAAGAAGAGCTACATATTATTAACAAGCAACGAGGTCGTGGGGATACGAATACGTTACAAAATGTGTGTAGGTACAGATGAGAAGGGGGTAAGGTTTATGGGCTTAAGTGGATATAGATGCCAAGTAAGGTCATGGTTTAGCCAAAAATTTTATACGAATAAGGTACAAATATACAAACATTCGTAAATCTTTATATACACTTTCATTTTTACCTTGTCGCATAAATTATGTTGAGATACATAATTGCCTTTCTTAAAGGACCACACACACATATTGCACACTTACTCAAAGTCTCCATGAGTCATTGTCAATAGAGCCAACCACAACCCACGAACTAACGAATCGCCAGTAAACACCATCTTCTTGTATCTGTCCAATCATGCATATGAGAAATCAGTTCGAGGAAAAATAGTACGAGTGGATACGTATACTCATCTATACATTAATGTATTCATGAACATATAAATATAACGTGGACAATACTTGTGCACCTTTCACACATGGTACTGTTTACTTGGACGTTGGTAACACGGTACGATATCCAGGACTCATTTCAATCCAACCAATTAATAATAGCGTACAAATAGAAAACTCACTTGGCGGTCTGCAGGACCTTGCATACGTCCCTGTTTGACATTGGCTTCATCTCTGGGCAACCCTGTGGGACCCAAGCCGTGTTTCGTTGCTGTGGGTGAATAGAAACAAACTTGGTTTACATTTTTCTGGCAGCTATTTGTACACATGATTTGCATGAATGTACTTGTTCGCGTGTAACATTATACCAGGAGGACTACGTACCCGTGTACATTCATTATATTGCAAGTAGGTAGGTATTACTAGTGGCCTTGAAAGCCGTGAGCACGTCATTGGTTTATTTCTGAGCATTTGTTAAGACAACTTTGTTTTGCTGCCCAACGTGTTTAATGTCAACATGCGCAGATACACATATATGCTAGCATCAACTGCTCACATTGGACAACAAACCCACTTATGCTGCACTTCTGCATGTAGCGCACAATATGGGAAACTACGCATATTAGTTAGTTATCCATGCAAACACAACTTGTTTTTTGCACATCATCTTAAAGCAAGATGGACTAGATTTTTCTTCCTCTTCCGAGTTAAGATGTAAGCATCTAAAACTCACCCTTGAACATACACACCTCACATACGCATGCACACCCACGCGCGCACATATAACATATATATGAATATGTACATATACCTAATTTTATACATACTAAAGAAGAATAAAAAGCAATACCCGTAGATTATTATTTGTCAGTCCACAGCTCATAAACTCATACTTCTTTTGGGATGCCCTGAGTGACAAAATACCAATATTGATTTGATCGATACACACTTACTTAGATGAAGCAAACAAATGGAGTATGGGAAGGGAATTCGTGCTTGAAAGGAAAAACAAAAAGATACATAGATACGAGGTTTCAAGAACAATCGTGCCTGGTATGCAGACGTATTCACACTAAATGTACACTTGTGCATATCG
This sequence comes from Creolimax fragrantissima, assembly GCA_033442365.1. Lineage (NCBI taxonomy): Eukaryota > Ichthyosporea > Ichthyophonida > Creolimax > Creolimax fragrantissima. The sequence continues at coordinate 1,858,413 of JAWQFL010000007.1, forward strand.
TTACACATACATGCATACGCACAAATTCACATGTATAGAACTTTTATGTTTTTTCTGCAGGTTTACGCTCTGTATTCATTGAGATCTCAACTCTTTACTTATACCTTTGCTTAATCTCTTACTCTTATCTCATTTAAGCCACACAAGCGTGTATACATGAATACACATTCACGCACATGGGCATGAGTAAAATTTCGTACCCGGAAGCATACATAAATCACTCAGCGATACACCATACGTGCATGCACGAATGTATGCATACAGAAATGCGATTATTGCACATATATGTTAACTTACTCTACAACTACCTGCAATATTTGAGTGACTGCCAATTCCCTCTCTGCATGGATGTAGTCCACAAGTCGATGCAATCTCGTTGTGGCCATACTTGGGCCACATGCGTAGATGTGGGATTCTCACTCACTACACCCGCATCACTCATATTCTTATTGCGATTCATTGTAGACTTTGAGTGCGCAGTATGGAAGTTATGGGGGTAAGAAAGAACACCATCTATAGTATTTTTATGCTTATTTATTTCATAAGCCTCCAATTCTTTCAATTTCATATTCTCATTAATCTTTAGGGCGGCAGGCAATCTTTCTTTGTCCACAACTTCATCGTCACTCGCACCTCTAATCTCATCTCTGCTTGGGCCAAAATTTATATTAAACGTGTCATCTATTGCTTCTTTTTCTTCGACGTTTTCATGGTTTTCTTGTTCGCCGTACACAATGACCTTGTTCGAATTGAATTCTATCAGACTCTCAGAGAACTGACGAGAGTTTCCAGTAAATTCTGGCAATGACGTCCTTCTAGGGTGACTATATGTGATAGCGAGCATTGCCAATACCATTGCCATGCTTGTAAATGACAATATTTCCTTTATCATTGGATGAAGTTTTGAGTGTTGTGTTGTTAAAATCATGCTTTTTTGTGAATGGGAGGAAACTCAATGCGAGTTTCGTGCATACACCTTTTTTTTCACCCTTTTCAAGCATATATTATGTTTGCATGTGTTTGTTTCTTTCTCATAGCGTATACCCCTAGCACACATGTATGGACATTTCTGTATAAGCGTGCGTATATGTATGTTGACGAGAGAGATTATGCTTTTCAGCAAGAAAAATCGCATTTGATTGGTGGTTGCTATGGTTGACATTTCCTTAGATACGTAACCACACAGGCAGCAAACTTCGCTGTATGTGTTCATTCATGCATATCGAACACCAGACACACTTTACAAACGCACTCACATCTTGAAGCAAAACACACCCAGTGACCACCACGACAGTACTGGTGGAGATAGCCGTTAGACCTCTAGACGTTCCCTTGATCACATTCATGAAAATTTCGATGAGAGCTTGTTAGTGTTATGCCGCCGCGCAATATCCAATTGTACAGATACCACTATGCACGCAGCATCAGGAGCAGTCATCATAGTACAGAGGCAATGGATTCTTTGAAGAATTCAATATATTGGACTTGCAACTTGAAAAACAAGAGTTCCGGCTAACTATTCCAATACATCCCATTAACCTTACAAATATCCGATGGCGGCTGCATTTATGACTTCCCTTCTGAATGATGAAAGAATTTTACCTACACCTAGAAGCGAAATAGTAACACAAGGTGCGTCATTTGCTTGTCAAGCAACCACTGTATGTGCGAAACAAAGAGTATACTGCTTGAAATTGCAATGTAAAGTGCATTAAATAATTATTGACATGTTTTCACAAGAGTAAAGCAACAACCATAATTAAACCACCTAAAGATCGCCCAAAGATATACATCTATAAACTACTTGCGACAACAGATATATAGTTTTACGAAGCATGTCAACACATTGCATAATTTCTACAAAACTTAAACATTCAGGTGTGCAGAAACTGTAGTTGCTCCTATGTTTACAGCATCTGTACTAGTAGAGTCTGTGCATACTATTAGCATAAACATTCACAACTACACGCCCGAATGATGGGGTTCCCATTTCCTGTTTCACTTTGGCACTTGTAACGACAGTGACGTGCGGTTGTGATGATGTCGTCTGTCTGGTTGTCATGCAGTCGGTCGCGTAAGGAAGTTCAATATTCGGCGCATGAACACTGGACGGGCATTTATGCTTACCGCAGCACAACATCGTACAGCACGGCACTATTAAACTTCGACACGCAAACACACACACAAACAACACAGTGCTGCACTATTAAACAGTATAACACACACACGTACTCACTACCTCTCCCTCCCACGCACACAGTAGTACAGCGCTGTACAGCATAACACAACTGCATGAAAAATTTCTAACGCTATATACCCATTGCCCGCACACCGCACGAGTTTTTGGGTATCATGAAGGCTTTGTTGATTTACCTGTGCCTGTTTCTGTGTGCGTCTGCGGCACTATTTAAGAAAAATTATGCTCAAATCAGAACCAATGCAAATAATAAATGGAGAAGCGATAACCACTATCGTTTACAAATGAAGAATTATAACCACAATGGACACCGCATACTAAACAACAACCAAGATGGACTGCGCATGAAGTACGAAGTATGTAATTCGCTAGCTTGGTGGAGATCCCTTTCGTACTTTAATACTAATCACATAAAAAACACAAAACCGTACACAAACATACGAACAATCAAAAAAGAACATACGGTAAAATATTTCCTGTGCGCAATAGCACTCAAAACTATATATACGCAACATGATCTGACACGAACATGCACATTGCCAAGCCTGTACATAGTTCTCGGTAAATGTTTATTTGCGCAATTGCACTCAAAACTTACACTCGCATTGACCTCACAACTTCTCATAAAATGTTTATCAGCTGTACGAATATAACCCGGTTGCCAAGTCCTCAGCAATGGTTGTATCGAGCGATGGTAGAGTGCGCTTTACACTACTCACTGACAGTATGGTTCGTATTGAGCAAGGAAAGAAAGTCAATACAAGCAAAGGATATACGTTTGAGGATAGACCGTCTATTGGCGTTGTGAATAGAAACTTGGATGTGCCAGAGTATACGACTAAAGACGATGGCGATATAATGGAGATTAACACCGAAAAGTGGATATTGCAGTACCGTGTTGGAGCAGACATTAACGATAAGACTGGGTATGTACAAATAATGCATATGTAACGGTGAGTTGATGTCGATATACATGTATGTGTATAATGGGTACGCATACGCTATACGATCGTAGAATTCCAGTTGCTGGTAAATATACCACTGCATGACATACAACCCTCGACAAGTGATATGTTAAAGATTGGGATAGAAATTCGGCCGTTGCGGAACCCTGTGCATTCATATCCAATACAAGAGTTTGTATATACATATACTATCTCAAGTACGAGTGAAGTGGCGTGAAACGTGCACAAATGCATATTCCTCGTATACACATACGTGGATCATGTACATAAACCCTTACTTTGTGGTTCTTGGATTTTCACAAACATACGCTCGAATATACACGCACTAGCACACGTAGGTATGCATATCATATACGGCCTTTACTTACATTCCTGTGGTTTTTATTTGATTCAGTCATAGCATGGTCTCAAAGGAAAATTTAAAGGAACTCCAGTGTGCTACACGTGCGTATACATACATGCACTCCGCTCATTGTTAGCCTTCAATTAAAGATGTTAACCAGTGGATCACAAAATAATGTTTCTGCTAAGAAAATCTAACACAATTACTTGTCGAATGTACAAGCCGAAGCATAGTGGTAATCGGCAAAGCAGGCGAAGACTTTAAGTTCTGGAACTCTAGTATGCGGTCCAAGGATGATGTTGGCAATCTGCTGGGTACCTTTAGAACGTTGGATAGATTGGACCGCATCACACTCAACTGTACTATAAACAAGCAGGATCACTGTGAGTGGGGAATCATAAGTAGGAGGTATGCCTTATTTGTCTATATGATTGTGCAGTTATATGCTCATTACTCTGCAATGATTGCAAAATATGCGCATGCATTCTTATATATTATATATAGTACTAACATTCGTGTGTGGTGTGTATACCTAATACATATGTACAAAGGTATAGGGATGTAGGTATGCATATGTGCCAGGAATTTAGGGTTTAGGGTTTAGGCCTAAATGTAGATGTATGAATGAGTGCAAACTTGGTTAGATGTATCAATAATACTATTCAAAATAATGTTTTTGGTTTCAGTGGTTGGGCAGTCATCGATGACTCAGATGGGCCTGTTATGGATACCAACGTACGTGAATTGTCCCAAATTCGAACATGCTGAAATGGGTGGCCACAATAACCTTATGTACCTATGTATTTGAGTGAGCATATTTGTACCTACAGATCAATACGTATATATGTCGCAGCAAACTGGACATACAATGATAAGTACTATTGTCACATGTAGTTGTATGTGTTGGCATACCTCTTCCTAGTGTTATTGCGCTCCTAATACAATCTTGTAGACACAAAAAGTTACTTTAATGAGATTGTCAGTAACTCTTTATAGTTGGTATATATATACATATATTATACAATAGCTACATGTGAGTAGCATATGTACATGTAAGAATATACGAGTGTTTGAGTACAACGCGTAACGTCCCTTTGTAGTAAGAAATATCTTAACGAAAAACAATACAAACATGACATAAGCAAGAAACAAAGAACAGATACAATTTTATGTACAACTCTATATGCACATCCATCTGCATGTATTCATGGTCATACGTTATGTAGGATTGGTGGACAAATGAACAAGGAGATCTCTATGAAAGAAACAATGACGTTGATTTGTATCTATTTTTACATGGACTCGACTACAAACGCGCCATCACTGACTATACCAAAGTATTCGGCAGTATACCTTTGTTGCCAAGATATACTCTGGGGACTTGGTTTACCAGGTGTGGAATATTACTTTCATTTTAATATATCGTTTCTATAACCCGAAGGGAAAACATCTCAACAGGTTTTATACTGCATATACATGCATATATCCACATACGCAAACACACACGTACTCACCATCTTGCATCTTGGAAACCGTTTTCTGTCTGATTACAAGTACGGATTTTGTATGATAAAACCACTAATAGCACGTATATATATGTACAGCATGCATAGGCGCACATACACAAATGAAACACGCTTTCTAAACAAATGTACAATTAATGCATACATATAGATAAATTTCAAGTATAACTACCATCATGACGTCGCGCTGTAAGAAATGCGATATGTGAGCGCATTGTTGGATATATTTATATGAAGTTATTTTCAAACAGGAGATCACAGCAAGTTTGTTCATACTTGAACATTAGGTGTCAACACTAATGCTTACATATGCATTTGCATATACATGTATTCATTCACACGACACATGTACTCGCATAGATGGTTTGACTACAATGACCATGGTGTTCGTCGTGTTGTAAATCAGTTTCGAGATGTGGGTATTCCATTGGACATATTTGTGTTTGATATGAATTGGCACAAAAAAAACAGCTGGACAGGCTATAGCTGGGATACAAATCTCTTCCCACATCCAGTTCGAACACTAGAGTGGCTGAAGTCCCAGGTATTATAATGTGTATGTAAATATCTTCTTTACTTAAAATTAATCGTTAAGAAGTCAAATGATTACCCACGAGGAAGTACGATTTTCTTGGTGTACATAGATTTTGTGTATGAGAAGCATACACCCATACGTATACAGACGCACACATACACAATGTGAACCGTACGGTCAGAGAGAGATAACGACGGGCGCGCCCAAGAAATTTCAAAACCATGGGAACTAACTAGTTGAATTTACATGGAACTAACTAGTAAAATTTACATAATATGTAGAAATTGCACACTTCGGCAAATTTACATGACGCAGAAGGTGTTCAGAAGTACGAAGATGAATTCAAGGCAGCATGTTTAGCCATTGGAGTGGATCCTTCGTATGTATTGTGTTTATTGATGCGTACATGCATGCGAGTGCGTGTTTAATATGCGCGAGGACATTCTTGTGTGAAGAGATGGGTCCAATATGTTGCACATAGCTACAGAGTATCTATGCCTGTTTTTATATATACATATTCTCCAATGCTTCTGCTTGCGCAGTACAACAGAAGTCATCAACTTCACAGTAGCGGACAGTAACGTGATGCTAAATGGCTTGGAAGATGTTGTGTTAAGTCGACTAGAACAACAAGGGATTGATTTCTGGTGGATTGATTGGCAGCAAGGTGTACAATCTTCTTTATACAAACGCGTAAAGCTGATTTAACTGAATTAGAAAGTGTTGTAATTGTACAACTGCAAACGAGTACTGAATTGATGCCAGTACGGCATTCACATAGTTTATGTATTGGTATATATGCATGAAGAATGAGAAACACGAGGGCATGTAATTTCTTATGCATTTAAACACAAGAAGATAGAATCGCAACATTCACACGCTCCTATTCATTCATACTTGTCTGTTAATATTATCACGTAAACTGGGAGGAAAGTGCCATTTTAAATACTGAACTAGCTATTTGAACCCTGCATGATAAATACATACTGGATAGCTGTATGCATAATCTCCAGAAATACAAACTACTTATGTAGGCGAGTCTGGATTCGGAGCATACGGAGGTAAGATGAATCCTACAATTTGGACGAATAAAATCAGAGCCACTGATGCCAAGAGAAGAGGCAATTCAAGGAAGCGTGGCTTTGTACTTGCGCGATGGGGTGGGCATGGTACTCACAGGTATGCATAGAGATATGCATATTATATATATATATATATATGTATGTATGTATAGATCACGTACCACACACTTTGTTTACAGGTTACAAGCCAACCGGGAAAAGTATATGTATATCTATCTATTCATGGACATCTACTTGATTCTATTTACACACGACGACACATACAGGTTACCATACTTCCAAGTATATATATGTATATTTACTATGTGTCCAAACACCACGAAGATGTGATAGTGTGAAGTTTAGTTTGTCCTTACGTGCAGTATGTGGATAAATGTACACTGCTACAAAACGAAGGAATGACATAGTGAGCAGCCATTTGCGCTAGTATATAATAATTACTGCCAGGCACACCTCAATCGTACTTTGAACCAACGGTTCAATAAACTGGGATATAGACTACTCCTCCTACAGTACTTTGTTGTTCGAGAACAATTTCAATTTCTTCTCTGTATGAGAGATATGGAACACGTATACACATGTGCAAGCATATATATTGCGATATTGATTAACCAGAATAGCGCCACCATCATGTTGAAATAAACACAGATACCAAGTCGGATTTAGCGGCGATGTTAAAACAGTTAACTGGGCCAATCTCGCGTACCAGCCGTATTTTACGATGACAGGTAGTAATCTGGGGTACGGATGGTGGTCCCATGACATCACAGGCCCTTCTAACGATCACGAACTGTACACGCGTTGGATTCAGTGGGGGGCATGGTCAGGTACATAAGCACGACATATATATATATATATATGAGGGGAAGAGTGTCATGAATACCCAATAAATTATAAACGTCCACCACTCGCACATGCACCTTTTCAACTACACATGCAGGAATAATGCGTTTGCATGAGAGAGGGCGGAGTGCAGGTACATGTGCAGACCCATTCCCGGCCAAGAGTTCCACAGGGGGTTATTCAGCGTGTGGAACTATACACCCATGGAAAGTACCAGACAAGTACTTTGAAGCAAACAAAGCCGCCATACTTGAACGTACACGGTTAATACCATATATATATACACAGTCACGTATTTCGTTCGAAACTGGCGTGTCCATCATACAACCACTATACTATTACTACCCGAGACATGCGCACGCATATGCTGCGGACGAGACAGGTAATTTTCCACAGTTTTTCTTTGGTGAGGATATAATGATCTCACCAGTTGTGGTCAAAAGCTCGTCCGCTGCAACAAGTGAGGTTTTAACTTGGCTTCCTCCCGGTAGGTGGTATAGCATTAATGATGGCATGCTGAGAGATGGGAAGACCGATGGTCTAATTTTGTCACAAAAGTTAGCCTTGCAAGAATACGGTGTATATGTGAAAGCAGGGGCTGTACTACCAAGGATTGCAATCAAGCCTGGAGATACGTTTGGGTTGGCGCAGAGACCATATACAACTCTTGTTTATTCACTGTACCCAGGTGCGAATAAGGGTGAGAATAGGGTATGTATATACGGTTAAAATATTAGCATTTATACATAGGCGTCTACATAAGAGTATGTGTGCTGTACATACAGGCATCGAGCGGAGCATGAACGTATATTTCGTAGCGGTGAAAACATATACACGGCTCGTCTCCTTCGTAGGAAATCGGATAATTGTGAACATGATCATAGTGCATATGTATACTTATATGTTATGTATCTCAATGAGTATACTTTTGGGTGGTCGAAGTTTACAATACTGCTTGCTATGTACTTAAAATATGTGGTTGTTTGACGGTACGAGCATCGTGAATATAGGTACTTGCAGACGCTGTATACATTTCCTGACTGGGTTGTTGCTCGACTAATACTGAACAGGTGTACGAAGATGATGGAATCTCGATGTCCTATCTGAGAGGCGACTTCGCTTGGATTACGGCATCTTATGAGCGTACCAGCAATGGAAAAGTAATACATATTATGCATATATACCTTTACCAACTATGCCACTCTAAGCTCATGTACACCTGAACATTTCCTCTGTTCATATACGTGTGTGCGATATTTATTTTTTATGTTGCCGTGTATGTGAGCATAATCTGTTTTATACATCAGTAGATATACTTAACGAACGAAAAGACATGGTACAGAAGTTGACTTGATATCTTCCTTTTACGGGAATCTCAGAGTACGTTTACGGCGGCATATATGTTCAGTGTATATATGTTTTACGTTTTCTTATGTGCATATTTGCATGATTGTGTCTTTCTACAAGACCGCACATACATACTATGTTTACAACAAATACCCACTGATACGCAATTCTCATAATGTATCGTATAAAAATTTGTAACTAACTGACAATTGTATATGCAGAAGCTTGTATTTATAGTGACGGTGGACGGCTATTATGAAGGTATGGTGAGAACCAGGCATGTTCACCTACGCGTAGTGGGTTTATTGCTTCCCACAAACGTGTACGTTAACGGTTCGATAGCTCCTTTAAAACGCCACGACAATGAAGGTATGTGTACCTCATTTCACATTCACACATGGAGATATACGTGTTTTAGAGGATAAACAGGAGTACGAATTTACAAATAAGAGCGATTCGATAGGTAGTCGAATCGGAGTTGCCAATCGTATGTATGCTCATTAATCACTACGTCAACGAAGATACGTAAATATACACATGCATAATCCGAATTCGTGTGTACATATATTATATACATGTGCATGTATGTCGTTGAAAGTGTATGTGAGGGTACAAGTACAAGATTCCTATAGGCGATGTTTGTGTTCTAACTCGGACGAAAACCCACATGGTTCGTGATATAAACTTGCATGGGTATTAAAGGTCAGGAGAAGGAAACGGTTGGGCCCACGTGGCACTTTGACGGGGACAATGACCTGGCCGTTGTTATCATTGCAAAGCAGTGGGACATTTCGATACCTTTAGTGATAGAATTGAACTATGATGCACTTGATATTGGTATATCTATGAATGGGTTCTGGGGAGCGATAAAAAGGGCAAATCTTGTAAAAGATGTGTTAGACGAAGAGAGGACTACTCCAGGCAAGTGTGCGCTTCTATGAGTGCGCTGTGTACTATTATGTGTGTGTACTTATTAGTGAAAAAAATAAGCGTGCAACATACGGGGGCAATAAGAGCTTGTAAATGAGCGGTATGAATATATGAGTATAACCGAGCAGTATGCGCGTCTACGTTTTTACAATTCTGTGCATGTTTGTGCGTATATGCAAGCCCGCGTTACATTTGCTACTACCTTTCGTGATATGAAAGAACTAATCCATACACATGTAGATATACACCACAAACACATAATCACGTGTACACATTCGTGTACACATATACTTATCATACAAAAGACCAATGTGTTCATAATGGAAGTTGATCTTATCATATTAGTATTGCGCCCAGGTTTTCGAATGTAGGGCAATGAAAGAGAGATTCAATTACTAGTCCAGGTAAATGTTTACCTCTATGGATACATATCATATCCACAATTATCTATATACGTATATTTTCATACAACAATATTTTCAGGGTCGACCACAGTTATGTCTACCAATTTGATTCAGTTATCGTCGACAGGTATGAACCTTGAGTATCATGCAATGGAAAGCAATATTGATCGCTTTTACGACATTGTGAACGGGGTCAAAGACTTGACAAATAGGGCTAAAAAAGAGGTCTCAGAAATACATGTATGTTGTCTCCTTTCATTGAGCATTTGGATGACCGTGATTGTTACTGTATACGTTTGTGCAAGTGTAGTTGTGCGACTGTGACTGCTTTCGCGTCTTATTCTACACCTGAGGACCACTTATTAGTCAGAAACAAACTCGAAGTTTGTATCCGTTTCCAAATTTTGCACAGCATATGTGTAGTCGTCACAAATATTCACACTAAGCTATAATTAGGGCCTTTTCACCTATGTGTTGTACTAAAACCTACTCACATACACAGTCGCACAGACGCGCTTTCCAAACCACATCTTCATACATGCCAAACTATTTTAGGGAACAGACTCAAACAGAAAGCAGTTCTGTGTTGACATAATGAACGAGATTTTCTTGTAGCAAAACTATGTGAGAAAATCCTGCCGAATGATTTGCTCTTAAGGAAAGACGAGTACCATCCATGCTGAGGACAGTTGTATACCACAGGCTCTACCGGCCGAATTCTGTAAAAAAATTTCAGAGACCTTTTTTTTATTTACCTTAAATGTATATGTACACTAATACCTTACTGAAATATTGTGCTATGTAATGGTAGAGCAACCCCAGCTCGTGCATTTGTCTGGGTATAACTCTTAACTCTAAAAGTGTACCTTAATATTTCTCCCTATTAGTACTATTTTCGTGCTGTTTGAATTGCTGATTTACAGACAAATATATAATTCTTTATACTTCTTAGTGTCCTAAACGTGGCGTACGCACATATACACCGCAGTACTTTACAACAGAACGTGCCTGCGCTGCAGGGGCGGAGTAGATACTTAAGATTTATATTTCATCTAATCTTCATGAGCTAGGAACTTCGTAGTAACCTACTTCTCACTCATAGTGCATAAAGATCGATTCTTTGACTTCCCCCCTGTCGCAGACAAACTTCCTAGATATGTGTCGCGAGAATGCACGAGATGAGCATTATAAAGTGACAAAAGCAACTTATTCTGGTCTTCCTGCTTTTCAGCGTACGCCCTGTACGCTGGTGTGCCAAGAAATGTCAGTAAAAGGTTATGACTGACCAAACAGGAAATTTCGTCATACGACTCCGCAAACAGAGTAGTCACTTCACGATAGTTGTTGTCCTCTACTCTTGTAAGGAGTCTTTCTCGAACAATCTGGGGCAAATTTATTTCTTTATCGCTGTCGATCCGTACGTAGATATTGATGATGTCTTTAACTTGCGTTTCTATACTCACCCGATTCTCACTGGGGGAAATACGAGTGCATGATTGCACGGCCAGCAGAAATTCAACTTGCTCCGGACAATGCCTCGATTCTGCGTACTGAACAAACATATCACGCTGTAGAAAAGTATGACAAAACGACACATAAATGGAACTGGTAAGCTAGTGATCAAAACTCGGATATTAACTCGTTTTAGAAAGTGAAGGAAATTAATGGAATATAGTGAGAATATACTTACAGTCTCGTCATTCTCCAATATATCCACCAAACCCTTGGCATTTTCATGATTCCGAAAGTACGCACCCTCGAGATCGACCTTTGCCAAAAGATTGTATTTACCATACTTTCGTGACAGTACTCGCACGACAACAAACAAGAAGTTATCGATCGCGAATAGCCACGTTTGGAAAGGTACAATATACCATCCTAAGTAAGCTACCTGTACTCTACCATCGGGCACAGCCATTGTGTAGATGATACCACCCCAGGTTATGAGAGAAAATACGATGAAACACCTCAGGTTACCTTCCCAATCGACAAAATAGATGGATGCTTTTCGTGTATAGACGAGGTAGTACGTGTACTGAATACTTAAAATGAGTACGTAGCACAGACCGCCAGAGTTCAACTTTGCTGTGCTACAAATGGACCCATAAGCATTGTACTCACAAGTCCCATATGATATGGTTGATAAGAAAAACAAGACTATGTGAGCCAACGTACCCATCCAATAGTTTGGTCCCATTTCTCGACTGTGAAATATAATGAACATGAATCGCATCCGGCAGATCACTGCCGACAACACCATATGCCCGCACAAATTAATGCCACCGCGAGTAAAAAATATCAAGTTCCTATATAGTGTACTGCCTTCACCCTCCGGTGTTACTGCCTCTACGCCTGTAATTTCCAAGGTGATTGCTGCATTTACTACTCCTAAAATACAACCCGCAAGTGCGGCCGTACAGAAGTGTATGATGAAGCCGTGATGTCGACTTCTAATCTCAGGTTCCTCCCAATACTTTACAAAGAATGCAATCAACAACAAAACCATCACCATTGTGCAGACATTCGAAACACACGCAAACATAAAAATGCGGGATAACCCATCTTTGGAGTCGGACTTTAGTTCAGCTACATAGGTGTCATAGTCGCCGATTGTGGCCATGGATAAGTAAAAGAAGATGACTGAGAATGCGAATATGGCGGGGTACCCAGCAAGCGCTAAAAACCAAGAGTACCTAGATGATGTTAGCAGTGCCAACCTTTCTTTCCTGTTGATATTACCAATCTTTGCAGAATCGCTGTTATTATTGGGTTGCGAATTAACCGCTTTTGAGGGTTGTGTAGTCAACTGTTCGACAGGTACAACTGAGAGAATATTCTAGAAAACGAATTGAATGTAGAATGGTATAAGACGATAGTGCCAGTTCTGTGCATTATTCGATACTATCAATTATTGAATGCAGCCCAGAACGAAGAATATTCGTCTCGAGAACAAGCTATGTTTGAAAATAGTAAAGTCTTACTAACCTCTCTAAAGAATTACGTATGGTGCAGCATGGATATAACATTTCTTTCGTAATATACACGAAAGGCGAAGTCATATAAATATAAATGCTTGAAATAGTAACACACCGAGATAGGATCGTCAACTTTTTTGGTAATCGCATCTACCGGGGGCACATCCACTGCTATGGCAGCAACTCCTTCTGTATCAGATAATGAAACGTTCAACATCGCTGGAGTTTTTACCTCATTTTCAACCTGCGGCATATCTACTTCTGTGCATAAATCTCGCTCTATGTGAACCGATGGCGCATTTAAGGAAGTAACAGACTCGGAGTCTGTACCAGATGGCTCCAGATCCATCGCAATACACATGGTCTCCACTCGAGGTGTATCCAAATTTGTGACCGAATCCCGGCCTGTTGAGGTACTATTATGCATGTGTATTTGTGTTCACCAATGCAGAAGTTAGCTAATAAACTCAGACGTCTCCGAAAATTTTGAGCCTTATAAATAGTTTTGTTTGTTTTTAAGCAAGCATGTCCTATACCGAATTCAAATAGTTAGGCTGGTTGTACTATCTCAAGCCCACTCAAGTCTCTGTAGAATGGCCAACGTTGATGTCCTTAAGAACTAATTTATAGGCTTGACACGCAAGACCCCCACATACAATAACTTCTCTTATTCCTATTTTTTACTGTTACTATTGGAGTGTCTGTCTAGGTGTGTAAAGAGGGCTTTGATATTGCAATGGCACAAGCTAAACTAGTCTTTCATGCTGGAAGAGCCGTTAAACTTCATTTCATTGGACATAGTTTCTTTGGCGCAACCACTTGTCGAGTGGAGTATTTGGTGTTCAATTGCAAGGACATCGAAATAAAATGACAAAAAGCCGGAGTTGATATGTCCACACCACCTCAAATATTAACAAACATAAAAGCTGTCACCGCGCGAATTGGTTCGCCTTCACAAATTATAATCTCCTATAACAAAGCCAGGGCGCAAACTGTATGTAGAATGCCATCATTGGTATAAGATGAACTTCAACGAGCACAAGAATATGGAGAGCCTCTACTAGATAGACGTACTACCCTATTTTCGCTCAATTAGAATACGATTACGTACGAGGAACGATGTCTCTGTATTGCCTTTGGTGCACGGCGATCAAAGACATCAAACTACAGAATTTTTGTCTTTTCGATGATCGGGTGCTCTGCTCTTATTAAAAATGAAATGTACAAACACACGATAACAATGTCATGTATTGACTTGAGCCTCGCACGTGAAAGGTGCAAAACGAGCGGCTATGAACATTTCAAAGTCAGAAAAACTCGGTATGATGTCTTTTGTGTAGGAAATTTTGAATACACCATGTGCAAGATAAACATTATTTCGACACAAAGAATATAGAGTAGGCGTAAATTCTACAAATAGTGCCATTAAAATTCGAGTTCAGTGGGTAACATAATTATTGTATTGCCAAACATTTCATAAATAGAGTTTTCTCCTGGTTTCCAGCTTTGTACCGTTCTGGCTACAAAGTCAGTTAGTTGCCTAGAAGTAATTCTTGACGAGTTTTAATCGCTTCTTCCTGTATGAATATGGCAACCCTTAAACCCGTTATGGTCTGTGATGACGCTCTTCGAGGTGTACATTTCCAGCCCATTGGTGCTTTTCTTTCTTTCACACCGCAGTTCTGTCTTCCTTTGTTGTTTTTGAATGCTTGTCGTCCGTCTTCCGCTAATTGATATAATGCCATCATTGTAGTTGTCGCCGTGGTTGTCTGTATTCCACTGTCGATTGGGTGCTTTCTCTTTCCAGCCTGTTCACAGTGTTCACAAGTCCTTGACGTCTGTGTTTTTCTGAGACCATACCTCTTTTATAGTAGTTTTCTTCGGCTTTGTTTGGGTCACGTATGGCTTTTCCGAACTGTCATAATTTTATAATCACTGTATTGGACTTGGCTTACCCTTTGGAGTGTTCTCCATCTCCATATCTCAGTTTCGTTTTCTTCGGCCATGGGATTTTCCTGCTGGTAGGGGGCAATTCCTCCCTTATTCCAATCATGTTCGAGCACGTAACGGTAACTGTGATGAAAAGTATGCCATTTTTATGATTCTTGCGTTCGTCTACCTGAGGTGACGGTTTGCTGATTGTTTTTCTTCTTCTTTGCTTGTGTTTACGGTCATCAACGGGCTGAAAAATTTTGAGTTTCGAGTCCAAACCATTCTTTTTGTTCAGGGCAATATTCACTTGTTGAAGGGTGGTATCTTTGTGATGTTTGATGCTTCGTCGTGGTAGGCTTCTTCGTATAGTAAGAACCTGAAACGTTCATTAATAGCCTGTCGTTCATTCACCGCCTGTATAGGAAGACTGTGTGCCACTGAGGTCATAGTGGCGGTTAGCTTCTCTGGGGAGATATATTAAACGACAGATTCATTAAACGAAGCTGAAAAAAATATGATTCTACAACAAACGGAGCCGTCGGATATGATGATGGCTGATAATTATTAAACTCTGTTGTAACATTGTATCATTGCATTCTTTGTTAATCAAACCCTGTAAAGCAAGTATCGTCTAAGCAATTCTATGGAATAGTGCACTCCAAAACTACCCGTGCAGTGAGAAATGGCAATTGATGTAGACAGGGTTTATTGACGCTCGTTGTCTTCGTAACGCTGAATCTGTTGCGATGGACAATGCTTAACCTAAACAACATGCTGCCAGATGATGGGGATGGCGATTCGTGCTGTCTCAATTGTGAATGCTTGGAAAGAGAAATCATTCATTTTCGAAATAGCGGGATTTAGTAAGCCGTCTCTTTGGGAACTGTTTGGAAACTGTAGATATTAGAAGTGTTTTTTCACACGTCGAAAGTGGTCGATTTCCGGTTCCATTCCATTTTGAAATAATGTGCATGTATATATTTCAACTGTACCAATGCTAATGTGACGATATTTATTTAAGAAATTATAGGTTCACAGTGAAAGAAAGGAAACATTTTCAAACGTTCTATACTGGCTTATGCAACTGCAGATAGCTGCTTCGCAATTCAACTGCGCGTGATCGCATTTTAAAACACGCGCACTCGCACGTGAGACCTGGTTTTGTAATTGATTAAAATTAATGGTTCAGAACATAGTATTCTTGTCTGGAGATATGTATGTGCAGAACATACACACACATCACATCATATCAATTGCATGCATGGTCGCTCGTCCTGCCACGTGTTCATTCACTTTGTTATGGTAACTAACACCACAAACACAGTCTGGTGCTCCACCAATCGTTACATGGCGAGTTGGTTAGGTCAGAGAGGGTAAATAAACGCCGGTAGATCGTAGAGATAAAAACGTAAAGTACGGGATAATCGGTCCCCAGAATATGCGTTGATCTAATCAGTATAGACGATATAAAAGGGAACCCGTACTACTAGGATTGACGAATGGTAATACATAAGGTTGATCTTTCATCCAATGGTCGTGGGCTTCAATGATCAACCAATCACACGCAACGCATGCTTTCAATTTTTTTCTCCTTGGAGACATGGTAACGCCCATTTACGATATATTTATGTTGTAAATATTTGTGTATTAAACCTGACTAGCGGATCCAATTTACTATGGCAACGCTTCATGTCGTAAACATAAATATATCGTAAATATGTCGTAAACACCTGCTCACCAACGCAGATACACACGCACACAGACACAGACAGACAGACAGACAGACACACACACACACACACACACACACACACAACACATACACACAGTGACGTTCGGTTGCAGTGGGGCGGGCGCGGGTGCGTTTTCGTTTGTATGTCACGCACGTTACATGTAGGCGGTCAACTGTATGTATATATACAGACACACACACACACACACACACACACACACACACACACACACACACACACACACACACACACACACACACACACACACAAAAACACTAAAACAAACAAATAAACAAACACCTTACCCCCACACTCGTACACACCCGACTATGCTCACACCGTTTGATTCAAGTCATAGCTGTATAAAAGTACTTTACCCATGCACATGTGCATGAGTATATATGTTTTTGTGTGTTCATATTAACGCTTCACTTATGGTGCCGGCTATTTATAAGGATTTCCCTTAACACTGTTCACTGTAGAACTTCAAGTCCAATAGTTATTCACTACACTACTTTAAGTACACCGCTTGCGAAACCATAGAAACCTGTTGATTGTAAAATCCACGTACAAACCCACAAAGTTTCCATTTGTAGAACATGGCGTTAGCAACGGACGCGCAAAGCCCTAGCAATGACGCTGCTGGTTCTACCCTTTCTTTGGTAACAGCACGGGATAAGTTCAAGTCAATGCCTTCGCTGCATGTATCAGCTATAGACGACAGTGAGAATGGGTATGTGCGCCTGCGATATGTGTGTGCTATTGTTGGCTTAATAAGCGAGAATTGCGCGTGTGTGTGAGTAGACGTGTAAGAGTCTGTAATTATAATGTACTTACACGTTCACATGTGGCTTTATGTGTTGAGTGTGTGTGCTCTATGCCATCATAATTCGGTGTTCAAAAAATGACATAAATTGTATTGAATGACCGTGCATGTCTGCGTTGCGGATGGTAGTATAGTTTCGGTATGTATGTATTCGTGTCTGTGCAATTGTTTTCGACTTTAAATTTTTCCTGTTGTTGGCGCATCAATATCACGGGATACCCTGCGTGGAAATTAATACTATAATAATATACCATAATCCATCGTATTTTATGTTTTCTAGGTCCCCACCGAACGTACCAGACTTCATTGATTTTGTTACTCAACAGACAATTAATCTAAGGAACACTCTCCCTCCTTTGGATGGTAAGTATATTTGCTCAAACGTTTAGTCAACACCAAACTGAGAGTGCGCGTGCACTAGCGCTCGTCCGCGATTATTCACGATTGTTCGCACGTACACGCGCACTCGCGCGCGCACACACCACACACACAAACACTTTTCTCTCTACCATACGAGCCTGTGCTCGCGCTCGCGGACCTGTACGTGAGCGATCGTACACCTCATACGAACATGAAAAATCCTGTGCTATAGCTGAATACACACAAACGGATGAGTGGTGTCTCACATTTATATACGTACACATCCGTGTGCTCACACAATTATATTTGTGAATGGGTATTTTGCGAACTTGCACTTCGCAGAAGACGAGGGTATGAACAATGGGAGGTTGGTCAAGACTCAGAGCATGAGTAACATCCAACAGGCACCGCCCGGTGACATGTCTTTCAAAATTCATCGAGTATGCATAGTGTACATGAGATATTATGAATAACTGTTGTGCCCATGCGATTGTCGGATTATACATATAGAATGGCGTGTGTACGTTTAGAATTGTACTTAATTTTCTGTCCGATAAGCATGTGTAGATATGCATTCGTTGTGTTATATATAGTTGTATGTTCGTACTGTTATGAGTGGATTGTGAGCGCACAATGACGCTGTCCTTGATATAAGATTCGTTGTTTTGCATAGGGACGGGGTGGCGGTAACCCGGGTAAAGTGCGAGCACACTGGCCCATGTCTTCACAGAACTTTCCTGTAGTCGATTTTCCACCCAATGCCAAGGTCAGACAAGTACTCTCAAAACAACGTACGTTGGTAGCGCAACCAGCAGGTGGCCCAGGTGTGTATACACTCTGTTTGTGTATATGGAATAGATGTATATAAGCACGGGCATAGTTCAAGTACGAACCCACGTACTCTATAGAGCCATACTTGACTTCCGAGTTATGGCAAGAAATAGTACTCCTGAGTTTTGACAACGTACCCAGTTCCATATACACAGTATATATGTGTATACATAGAGGTGCATTGTTACAGGCATACTTTAAGCATGACACAAGCTTATTAGACGAAGATAAGTACTCCACGAGTAACGATGAAAAACCTTGGGGTGGTCCAAATGTATACTCTATATATTGTCACGCAGATACGTATCGTGAACACATGATAGCAGAGAGAAACGCGGGTATACTAGATGCATAGTTTGAGCTCTGCTCTCGCGATGTGTATTCTGCTCTGCACGTACTCTGATATCTTAACCAAGATTGTAACTCAGATAGGTGTATGCGAGCATACATGTATACACGCATATGTACTGTAATACGAAATAAGGCCAAGTCCACTCTGATCAAGCCATGAGCAGACACGCCATATGTGTATGTGCACTCGTACACTTTATTATATACGAGTATGTGCACATAAAATGATCTACACATATGCCCCCATTTACATGCATCTTTGTATCCCATGTATAATACAAGACACATTGTATATGCCTGTGTATACTTGTTTGTACACGGATATATCTTCATACACTTACACGTACATATACATATACATATGCACTACATACACATATGCTTGCAAAAGCATGTGTAAATACGTAGACATACGAGCATGCATCACTCACGGTTATACTTCTTTTGAAGAATGCACTGTGTATATGCAGGAACCCATGCGCTCATCTGTCCATACGTATATACGTCCACATAACGGAATGATGAATCCATTAATTTAATCTTATAGCTATTAGAAACAATGAACGTGGTATACATATGAGGACAATTTGCATATTTAACGGACCCGTTGCTAACGGGCTCTCTTCTATCATCATACACACCAACAGAATATATGGTTCCTCATCGATCCCCGCATGCACATACACACCGTCCGTACGCAAGCCCACGTGATCGCCAGAATGGGCACTCCAACCAAAAGCAAATATCAGGACAAGCGTATAGTCAAGCAGGAAGTACACCGTCCGGCGCACAGGGACAGTCAGGACATCAGCGTCAGCGTTATGGAAACCCACCGAATTCCCAGCCACTTGGTATGTTTGTGTTTTAATACGTATTCTGTATACACGTCCTTATTTGCATTCATATAACGATACCACATGTATATATGCAATGCTCCAATTAGACAGATGCGCGCAGACATATCCACACATGCATGCCGCTCGCCCATATACATGACGCATATACATAATGCGCACATACACACATATAACATAGGTACAGCCTCCTTCCGAGACATCCAGCCCCAAGGACACCAAGTCGGACAAGCGCAAGCACATCATCTAACTCCGCAACCCACACACCACACACAACCGTATGGACAAGGGAGAAGAACGCAGGGGTATATTTCAACTCCCAGTAAGCCAGCTTTGCAAACTGGAATTGTAGTAAATTTGTACGATGATTCGGGTGAGGCGGATGGCGAGGTTATTAATGGAGAGTCTACTAAAGTGGTCCCTAAGGTGTGTATTACTGTATGTGTGCGTGTGGTTCGTGCCTTGAGCGCGTCGTGTCTATAAGATCTAATGTATACAGTGTGTAATTTTCTCGGCGAGTCGGTTCACATACGTATTTTATGTATACTTGGATGCAGAGATGTACGTCCTAAACTAACCGCAATGACGCGAGTCTGCATATACGACAGACAACACTGATGAAATGGTACTTGCTAGTGAATACACAAAGTGTTATATATATCTTAGAGAAGCAACAATCCATTCATATGTTACCTAAAAGTATACTGTCACTTTCATACACATAAACAGATCTGGCGAGGTCTATATAGCTGTGGCTTGCTCAACCTATTCAATCGTGTGCGCGGAAGAGAGGCCTCGGATGATGAAATATTGTCTGTACATGAACGTTTGCTACGCCCAGGCACCGACCCAGAAAGTATGAAAGCAGCTATGGATGCACGTACAGCTGCTGGTTGTGTTTTAGAATTGGCTTTGCAGGTGGGAAGGGGGGAGTTGGCAAATGGGTTTGCTATTGTGAGACCGTCCGGACATTTACTTGGCCCGGACAACGACGAGTATGTGTGTGTTTTATGCGTTATGCGAATGTTTATATATGTGTGTATATACTTCATGTGGTATTCTCTGGCTCTTCATTGTCGAAATAACTGTTTATTGTATCTATACGCGAGTTTTCAGGTACGGGTACGCATGCATACTCTTGTTGTGCTCACATATATATATATATATTCACACACATGTGCGCACTACACTGTATATGTCCCAAGTTTCCCGTAATAGATATTGACGCATATACATAATAGTAGAGTTCCTTTAACTCTCCTCTCTTATCTTACATTCTATTTATCAACACTAGGACTAATTTCCGATTGAACAACGTCGCTGTTGCCGCTGCAGGCTGCTTAAACACCCTTGGGCTAAATCGGGTGGCAATACTTAATTGGGTATGTGTTTGCTTTGATGCACGTGTTGACAATCGTCCATGCAAGAAGTTTATGTTGTTGTTTTTTGCACAATATGTACATATGTGATTACATAGACATATGTGGGTATTCGTTGATACCTAGGCCTCTACCGTGTAAAAGAATTATAACGAATTATTTTATATGTGCTATTGTGTTGTTCGTGACTGTACATATTTAGATCCAATTTACTGTCAAATTGTGTGCTCACGGTACTCAACCCTTTTTTAGGATGCGAATTATTCCAGCGGAGGACAAGCAATGTTTTACGATGACGACCGAGTTCTTGTTATTAGTATGCATAAGATTATGCAACGGAATAGTCAGCACCCACTCACAGGTTCTATTGAGGAGTGCGGAGATTCCAAAGGTATATAGTTGAATTCGGGAAAGTGTGTAAGTATATACATCACATGATGAACGAGTAATACGATTGTGCAACTATACAGTAAACCTGTGCAAGATATACTTATATACTTGCACGGTTCGCATACACTTATTAGGTTTGAAAACAGAACCGCGTACTCCACGTACGAGTGCAAGAATAGAACTAAATATATCTCATGCAAAACATTACGTCCCTGGTGTACACATATATGTATATATACGTAGGTATTGGTGCAAATGTCAACATCCAGTGGCCGGTGGAAGTGGAAGGTGTAGGAGACCCTGAATACTTAGCGGCCATGCGTAGTGTAGTTATGCCTATACTTCACTCGTTTAAGCCAGAAATATTGCTGGTACAGGCTGGATTTACAGCTGCAGTGGGAGACACTCTCGGCATGCGTGTTACCCCCGCTGGTTTTGGACATTTCACTCATCTGCTCAAGGTATTACTATTGTGTGATTATTAGCTTATTTATAGCACCTTCAAATACATGTGATATTAATACACATTGAATGAGCATGTTGAAAGTTGATATGCGTGTAGCTATTGTATCCCACTAGCTCGTTTTGAATACGCCTCTTAGCGTACGTGTGTTTGTGTTCGTGATTGCCAGTGTGCTTCTCTGACACCTGCTACGTTACGTGTGTGCTTGCGTGCTGCATTTTTTCGTGCATGGCGTAGGTCATTTCACAATATATTTATGTGCGTGGGTGTGGTTGTGTGCCTGTCTGGTTCTGTGTGTACCCTCGATAGGCTGTTCATCTAGTCAAGTCTGCGTGAACGTATGTGTGCGTGCTTGTGTTTGTATGTGCGGGTGTGTGTCTTTCTTTCTCATCGACAAGATTATATGGAATATATTATTGTGTTCAAATGCATTCCAACAACTGGTCGTAATATGTCCCTGTATATGCGGAAGGCCACAAACGTTCGCAAACTCACAACGAAGTTCAATCGTACTCATCAATAATCAGGGTGTTGCAGGCGGAAAGATCGTACTGGCACTAGAGGGGGGAAGTAATTCGGAATCCCTCGTAGAATGTGTGATGGCATGTTCACAGGTACTAAGTAATGGTAAGTTAAACATGAATTGTGCGTATACGTTTTACTCATATTTCTACCTCATGTGGCAATGAACGAAATTCGCATATTCCACCCCGACTCGGACGAGGCAAGTGATTGGGAACATTAAGTTCAGGGAGCAGCAATTTTTATTAGATTGGATGTGACTTTGGTTGAAACGTTAGCTGTGAAGTTGGGCGTTGTGATATTGACAGTTGATTGAAAGAAAGAATGCTTGCAAAAGGGTTGTTATTTGAATTCACTATTAGTAGCGCTGCACGAGTGATTGATGTGGAAGTTGTTTTGTGTTTTGAATACTGCTCTCAAACGCCGAAGGTTATTCACAGTAGAATGTATGGGGTTGCATCTCCCAACTGCGATACGTCAACAAAGAAAATCTTATCAGCTGATATTCATGTATGATAGGTACTACCTACTGAAGTTTTTTCTATGTGCACTCTTCGTACGTAATTTTTCAGACGGTTTACCAAGATTGCCTGACACCACCGTTGCTGCTGTGCCCCTACGGTCGTGCTCAGCCATGATGCAAGAAGTTATACATATTCAGAAAGTATACTATCCAACATTAGATAGAATGCGCGATTTGACAGAAATTAGTCTCAAAGATTGCGTGAGACTCGAAGAGAAGGAAACTAAGCAGGTGCGTATGTGTGTGTGTGTGTGCAAAAATGGTATTGCCATCAATATAGCAATATGTCAAATTCTTACACTGGAGATTTTATATGCGTATATTTGTTCTCTACAGTAGCGGTGTATGATTATGTGACACATCATTCGTGCGTTGTGTGCAACTGTAGTGATGCATATTTCTGTTGTGTTTTAAAAAAGGCTACTAGTGACACTTTTCCAGTTTTCTGTTCAAAACTGAGTTTTCACCGCATTACAAATATCACATGTTGGGATTCATATTGTCCTGGGTTAGTCTACAGCGCAAGGCCATAGGCTGTGTGTTGTGATATACATATATATAGGAACATAAACATGCTTGTACGTGTGTATTACGTATAGATACATTTGTTTTTGCGACTATAGCATAATCCCTAATCCCATTTATTCTTCTTGATGTATATCAAACGACTTTCTACTCAGGACACTGGAAGTTCACAAGGACAACACCGTGAACTGGATCAGAGAGTAGAGTCCGCCGCCGAAGCCCTCGCTTCTCTGTCGTTTGCGAGAGGCACCCAATCGCATGGCACTACACCAGTTCTCACACAACAAGACACGTACAATCAATATCACATAGCCTCACCTCCTTCACAAGGTGGTTCATACAACACGAACGTGATGAATAGTACTCGTGGGTATGCGGGAGAGGGACAGCGAAGTTACCCTTCACCTACACGCGGGAATGACCCAGTAGGTGCACAACAGGGATATCGATTTATGGGGGTGCGTCCTACGATAAACCACCCAGCTCAACAATCAAAAGTACAACCAAAAGCGCAGTCACAACGCGCACACCCTAAACAATCGAGACGAACATATGCACCGCCTCCACAAGTACCAATATCGCCTCAGACTACGATAGAGGGCACCGTTACTGGGGGAGAATACCACGGACAACCAAGACCGAGTCCTGGCAAAGGTTATATGGGATCTGAGAGGGGCTATACTGGAGCACCTTATCATGGGAGTAGTGCGCATGTGCACGCAAGCTCACATGCGTATCAGCCCTACGATATGCATGGCCATGAACATGCAAACAGAGCTCCACGATCGCCCGAAGTAACAAAGAAAGTCAAAAAGGCAGCACAGAAACCTTGCTAGTTCAAGTCTCTCACCTACACTATACCCTCGTCCGACAATCATGTACAACATTGTATGCTTTCACCCACTTTAAGTCCATGTATTATACAATGGTGTGTGAGGCAGTCAACCTATAAGAGACCATATATCGCCTACATCCCGCTCTTTCATAAATGACTGAGTGTATGTTAGTACAGATTACAAGCAACATTTGCATCGATACTATTTTATGATGTGTATGTATGTACGGCTCAGATGCTGCCTACTTGGTATGGACAAGCCAAAGTACCATTTCGAAAGTGACACACGTGGTCCCGACGACCAAACGGAAGCTACAGATAATGAAACGAAACTTCAAACCTCTTGTATATATACTATTGTTCTCGTGTCCATAATGGGTGGATATTGAAGAAATCAACAAATTGCACATATAAACATAAGATTGCCGTTGTACATCACTTCCGAGTCATGTTTTTGTGCACGTAGATATACATGGCTTTAAATGAGCACACGCATTACACTGACATTTCGTACTCACAATATATGCGACAACCGAAAAGGACGGTTGTTTACCATTGTTAAGTGCTTCGTTTTGAACGACTGCTTGCTACGATGCCTGAACTACTTCACACGAGAAGCGAAGGACCTCAGGGACTAGACACACTAACAATATTACTACATCTATAAGCAGGTAGCATTGCAGAGACAGACTTATAATTAATGTCAATAGAGCAATAACATAATCTTCTAGCATTTATACAGTACAGTACCGTGCGTTGTGTACTGCATAAAGGCCTGTGTTACAGAGACGAAGAGGATATATGCGACGTTGTGGAAGGGCCTCAGCGTATAAGTATTGTGTGTCATCTATACATAGCGACAACAACTTGAACCACGCTTTGTATATATGTTAAAATGAACGACACGTAGATGACCAGCATGTCGTGCTGCTAAGGGCCTATATTGCATACATGTACGATAATGTTTTTAGACTACACCCACTCATGATTATTGTTTAGTTATATATCTTTAGTACCCAACGAATGTGTGCGTTTCTATCTGCCTTTCTTTCATATAGGACCAGGAATGATCTTGTGCTGCCAATGGAATACACCATAGGCAAACACGCACTCATCTCTTCATTTTGTCACGGACTCCTGACGACACACCTGAAAACAAATCAATGTCTTCCGTACGCAAAAAAAATATAATTGAGATAGTGAGGATATATTTCGTAGGGGAGGGTGAGTGGGGCAGGTTAAGGGGGGAAGTAAGAATAAGTTTAAACCCCCCCCCAACACGGGGATAGCTATTTAATTTTTACTAGTATTCGTATAGGAAGTTCGTATATATAATAAGTACGCCGAGTATTTGCGTTGCAACTGCAAGTAGGTTGCATTGTCTAGGTATAATCGTCTAGGCATCGTCGTCTAGGCATCGTCGTCTAGGTATGTGTTTTCAAGCTTGTATGCCTTGGATGAAAAATTGTTTGTAGCTTACTATACTGTAAGTATTTTTGTAAGATGAGTACACTTTCGACAGCTCATACAGGTTGCGCTCCTCTTTCAGAAGCCAAGCGACGTAATGAGAAGAACAGTATACTTATCAAAAATCCCTTCTTTCGGTCAAACAAGTCGGTAAAGCTTGTAGAAATCACCGGATTCTGCAAACTCAAGATGGTCACGGAAATAGATATTCGGCTGTAAACTTTACGAACGAACCATTTTCCGCCAAAGCTGGATCCACGAAGATGGAATCACCACTTATTGGTTCGCGAAGTATGCAGCCCATACAACGAGATATTCTTAACTGGACTATAAATGAAACCGTATCGAATACTTTGCCCTGTTGTTCAAGTGGTATTGAAAATCAAAGTGACAAGCAAGAATGTGATACCCGCAGTACTGCAATGATGTATCGTGCTGCACAGAAGAGACAGTTGCCAGATGCCTTGTCTCTGCCCTTGCGTGGGGGTCTGGTGGGAACAGAGCCGATTGTACGCTATTATCCCGAAGACCAGAGCCAGCACAGCACAAGCAATGCTATGAGCACAGGGATCAACATGAACTTGCGTCCGATGCACCAGTCCTCAGATCAAGCAACTTTCCTCAGACGTGAAGAATACAAGCAAGGACGTTCGAGGTCAGCGCCCACCGGTGGTATAAAAACGATATCCTTGAAAGAAACCAGTGCAATGTCCCTATTGGCGCGTTCGCACTCGACTGGAACGAGGTGTGAGTCAAGCATGGGATTACCTGCAGATGATATCAGTGTAGAATATCGCGATAAACAAGGGAGGGATGAGTTTTATTACTACAAACATGCTCCTCTCAACGATAGAATCACCTTCTCCTCAGAATACAACGACCAATGGCAGGAGGAAGTTACTTTCTCGCATAATACGCACTCTGAACTCCACGAAAGCACTTTTGAATTGGTAAATGGTGGATGGACTGGAAAGTGTGGTGATCTGGCACAAGTAGATGACTCAAATGGTCCACAAAATTGTCAACCAGTATATCAGTGTCCATATTCTAATGTGCATTTAGATAATATTGCACTAACAATGCCTTGGTACTGCAAGGGTAGTGTAGAAACCTTTCTTGAACAACGCAGGAGCAAAGCGAGTAAGTACTCAAGTCTTAGAGATTCGTTGCGGAGACTTAGTACGCCAAGTAGGTCAAGCCGCCCGTTAAGTGTACACCACGATGAGAAGTCACATGCTGTAGAAAACGGAAAGGACTTAGGGGTACCTATTTCCTCGTTCACGTACGACGTTACAGGAGATCAGAATAGTTCGGATTTGGTTGGGACCAAGAAAAGTGAGAAGATCAAGCGCTGGGCATCTCTACGTAATGTGCTACATACAATGAGCACGAAGTTTAGTTGCATGAAAAGAGCAGGAAAACATTACGTAGATGACGAATACGGGAATGTGAACGGAATATGATGTCCATGAGGAAAGCTTATGTGGGATTTTGTACAGAAGTAATAAGAAAAGCAGATCTGCAGATAAGGCAATTGGTGAACCTCGCTCTCAAACAAAACTCCAATCCAAGACGCCACAGACGATTCGATTCAAATGTGTGGTTCATGCTGCTAGTGGGGTGCGAATGTATCGGCGAGAAGTGAATTGAAGGAATCGAAAAGGAGTTCTGAAATACATACGGGATATGCAGTGTGTGGAAAGAACTTCTAACATTATTCGATCCTAACGTGTAGCTTTGGAAATGCAACAATGGCCTAGTTGCAGAATGTGTTTAGTCCGATGGAACGACAAGTCTTGATTCATGTGAGCGCTTGTTATAATGCATGTACACGTATGGGTAAACGCAGTATGAAAACAAACGGAGTTGATTTGCGTTTGTCTCTTTGCTTTTGACATATGTTACGTCCCGCAAATGCAGTTGAATGGTCGATTGACTGTCACGCCACAGGGCGAGAGTACGTGCATACGACAAAGAACGTTCTAGACAAATATGTAAACTGGAACGCAACTCGCACACGATGTTTACCCGCATAGGAAGCGAGGGTAGCGTTATATCCAAGTTTAGCTTTTAACCCTATTTTACAATGTATATGCAACGCGTAGCATATCTTCTTGTCTGCATGTTGATATCAATTCTATGGTGCTCTTGTTGTTCGTATATAGCACTGAACACATTCCTTTTCGTAATCTGCCACTTGAGAACAGGAATGTCATACACTTAGGCAATGAAATGAGCCTGAACTATAGGTTTAACTCGTCACAGTCCTCGTCATCATTGTACACCAATCCGTGCGGATGCTCTATTTTAAGTTGCGATTCATAGAGATTTAACAAGAGATCTACAATGCATGTACTGCGTAGTCACAGACGAGGAAATTTTACCGATGTTAAAACATAGCAATACTACAAATACGATATTAAGGGTGTGTCGTCTAGTCAAAGTGAACATTTGGTCGTTCAGACGTGGGTTATAGGTGTTTGGTTTGTATGCTTCTTGTATGCTTCTTGTATCAAAGGCTGAACTTTCAATCTGTGTTGTTGGGTAAGGCAATACAGTATTGCATTTACGAATTGCGGTGTACGATTTGCGGTGTTGTAGGTTAGGTTACTTCATGCGTGTCACACAATGCGCACACTTTCAACCACTCGCAGAGGCGACAATCCTCTCTCACTATCCGAATCATGCAATAAAAAGGTTTGTAGATTTGCCAACCCTTTCTCCCGCTCAAACAAAGTGAAAAAACTTATTAAAACGATTGCGGCCTGTCATGACAAGCCATGCACAACCAAGAAGGCTGATTCACCACTTGTTGGTGCGCGAAGTATGCAATCCATACAACGAGATATTTTTAACTGGAATATTAGTGGCAGTATATCGAATGCTTCGGTCTCTTGTTCGAACAATATTTATGAGAGTGTGGAGCAAGAACGCAATACCCGCAATACTGCATGGACTTATTGTGCATTAAAGAAAACAATATCCCCAGATATCCGTGCTTTGTCTTTGCGTGATGAGGCAAGAACAGTGCCAGATGTAAGTTGTTATCCCGAAGACCAGAACCGGCACAGTACAAGCAGTGCTACGAGCACAGAGGTCAATGTAAACTTACGACAGATCCATCCCTGCTTAGCTCAGGCAACTTACCTCAGGCCTGAAGGAGACGTTTACGACTACGATGACAAGGACTACTGGATTCCATCTACGCGTTGTGGTGAATATTACGAGCAAGAATGTTCGAGGTCAGAGCGAATAGGTGGCGTTACAGCGATGCCCTCGTTTGAATTCAGTGCGATTCCCCGAATGACACGTTCGTACTCGACCGGAACGAAGTTTCAGTCCAATAAATTCACAGCAGATGGTGACGGTGTCGAATGGGACAGCAAACGAATGGATGAAGATTTGTACTACGGCAGACATCGTGCACCTGACGATATAATCGTCTTCTCCTCGGAATATAAAGATCAATGGCAGGATACAGCCATTCCCTCGCCTGAATCGTACTCTGAACCTCATGAAAACACATTTGTAGGTACATTGGTAAAAGGTGGATGGGATGGAAACTGTCCGCTCTACCTAAAATCGGAGTACACCTCTGATAACGATCAGAGTACCCAGTTTCAACACACCCCGCCACATGTAAAGGACTCAAATGAGGTACAATTACCGCAACCACAACATCAGGATCCATATTCGAATGTGCAATTAGATAATCTCGCACTAGCAATGACTTGGTATAGTAAGGGTAGTGTAGAGAGACTTCGTGAAAAACGCGGGAGCAAAGTGGATAAATGCTTTACTCGTAACGCATTACGGAAACATGGTACAACTTGTAAGCCAAATTGTTGGTTGCACTCTCGCATCGATAAGCCACCTGTTATAGAGCCCGGAAAGAACTTAAGGGTAAGTTCCTCACTAACAAACAGTATGAAAGGGGATGAGAGGAAGCATGACACTGCTGACGATACGAAACACGAGAAGGTCAAGCGCAGGCCTTCTCTGGGGAATATGTTTCATGCTGTGAGTTCGAAGTATTTTTAGTAGTTGAGTAAGAATGTCCGAGTAATCCAAACTCCACAGGAGGAGGACATATAATCAGTATATTTGGGAAGAGAAAAGTATATAGAATATGCCTGTATGTGACTGTTTCTCTTCTCGCTTAAAGCGATTTGTACAAAACAGTGCTTTGTGCTTCCTGTATCTGCCCTACATAATTTTATTAACATTTGACATCACTTTTTTCTTAGTCCATATAGTGTAATATCGTACATGAGGTATATCTTACCAATTCCCAAAAGGTGTTCATATGTGATTTTAGGTGATGGTACCACCTAGGCCCTACCACTGTTTAATAAAGCATTATGTACAAACGTGCTATCTTATACAATTGTTGTCACGCAAACTCCCAGAAGTATGCAGTACTTTGAACATATTACATGTACTAAATTGCCCTAACCCGCCTGCATGCTCGCAACCAATACAATTGTAAATGTCAATATTTTCGACTGCATAAAGATTGTACATTATCTTCAAAATTCTCCGGCAAGACATTCCTGAAGTTTTTCAGAGATCGCTGCGGCCTGCACGTGCGTTCATACGTAAAATCAAAATCTTATTTAGTTAGGTGCATACACATACGTTCGAATTTCACAACGTTTAAATTTCCGTGGAGAACGAGGTCGTATCGCATGTCTTACAGGCTTTCATGGAAACCGGGAGGTCCAGTACAAACAAACTAAACTACAATTAAACATTGATATCAGCCTCGCCCAAAGTATTATTTACGTATATACACTTCGTGACAGTACACCAAAATGAAAGGTACTATATCGATACATCACCTTCGCCTTAACAGAACCAAACTGAGCGGTAGAATTTGTGTATAAACATAGCAAAAGCTTTCCAACTTTCGTGATGACAACCTTTCCATTCTGCAAGAAAAGAAAAGAGATCAATATGAGTGTACTCTCGCACTTGTGCTAAAATTATGCTCGTTATTATGCATGTATCAAAATAATTGCCTGTCTTTAGTATATTCTATATGTTCTCAGAGAAATAAGAGTAGCGTGTATGATACAATCGATATAAATTCCGCCGACAATGTTGCAGCTTGGAGATCATACGCAGACGAAGTTATGTGACCCGTAGTGTCTACGTTGAATGTATTACAAACATAGCGTACTGTGGGCAGATTACAATTGATGTGGGTACATAATTGTATGTAAAGAAAGATACGTCCACAAGAAAGATACGTCTACAAGAAAGCATGAATATAAATTCAAACGACCTAAACTCTTTACACCCTTCACACGAAATACAAACCAACACATAGATACAGATATCAACACTGTAGATAATCGCACTGGCAATAGATATCTTAAGCTCCTTGAACAAGCATGGCAAATTATACACACGTACACATACCTCGCACTCTAAAAGTACAAACTCGGGTACATCGAGAGATAGGGAAGGAGAGCCATTAGTTAAGTAGGCTTGCCAGATGTGGAATGCGATTGCTGATGTAATCTTGGGGTCATTCTCAGCTCCAGATATGCTTTCCTCTTCACCCGCCCATGCAACGAGAGAACCATCAATACCCAGCAAACTGAAACATTAGAATGCACATACTGGTACGCGTAAGTTTTGGAGCTCACAAGTGTATAGAAAACAAGTGCGAATATTTTCGACTTAGCGAAGGTGAACAGCCAACTTTAAATACTTGTGTAGATTGCATTTTAAATTGGGTTGTTCATCGGACTTGGCATTCTAGTGTGTGCGGAAGGTCCAAGTGTTACGTATGGAATTATTCCTGAAACAATTTAACAAACATGTATATAAACAACAACCATGCTATAATCATAGCTCAATTCATAAATTATATTCATCGTGAAATTGTTAGGTTTGAATACGCAAGGTCACGAATGAACAATAATTGCACTTTGGTTTGTACTCGAGTTTGTGTGTGTGGGTGTGTGTGAATTTGTATGTACATATTCAGTAATGTACTGTAGATGAATGGGTGGACGAATGTCATTGTGCCAGTAAGAAAATTGGGAGATCATATATATAAAAACAGGCACAAATTGCGGTAAACATGCACACCCGTCCGGTAGATCGACATGTATGCGTACACTTACATGCATATACGAGAAAACAGAATTCAATCTATATACATACACAGTGTACAGGCAGCCTTCGGTGTTTGCCTGCGACAAGACTTTTCCCAGTACTTTCGGTTTTAGCATTATGAATTAAAGGCAATATAGATGATGTTCTAAGCATGTATGTACGAGGCCGTCTCTATGAAGGAAACAGCGGACAGTGCTTTGTTGCAGTGCTACGAGTGTTGTTATTGACAAGACCTGACGATTCAATGCAAGTAACAAAATTAGTTCTATATCACAACTAATTAGTGTTGCACTACAGTTTTAGTCCCACCTAGAAACTAACTAGTTGATGCGTAGTGTGTGTGGGTGGGTGAACTAGTTTGCTTTTCATGACCATGACTGATGTCAATCTCATCATGTGCTGACACACAGGCGCATGCACACATACAAACACTCATATGTACACACACACACATTAACACATACATACACACACGCTGATACGTACGTACACCCTACAACAAGAAACACCAAACGAATTTATAAAATAGACTCATACATACAATCATGACTGAAGGAGGAAAGATGAAAGTAGGTGTGCTCGGAGCCACCGGAATGGTGGGGCAGAGATTTGTACAGCTTCTAGCTGACCATCCTTGGTTCGAGTTGGTCGCCATGGGCGCGAGTGAGAGATCCGCCGGCAAGAAATACAGGTAATAATGTCGCTTTGTATATTGGTATGAGAACGGCTGCAGATGAAGGTCACAATGTAGAATATAGGTACAGTTGTGATGGTGTCAATTCTCTGTGACTTTGGTCGGAGGCTGTGTATGCATTTCGCAGCACATACTCTTGTTAGATCTGGATGCGAGAAAACAGAGACCATATTTAAAATTCGACTTCTACTATTCGTTGAAGTATGCATATTACGCAGTTTTTTGGGCACTATATTAATCGATCTTGTTTTGTTTTCTTTAGTGATGCCGCCGTTAACTGGAGACAGACATCTGATATTCCAGCTAACATTGCCCCAATTGTTGTGTCTGCTTGTGCTCCTGAACACTTCAAAGGATGCAGATTAGTGTTTTCTGGATTAGATAGTTCTATTGCTGGCGAGGTTGAAACTGCCTTCGCTAAGGCCGGTATGAGTGATTCGTACTGTTTAATAGGAATGAATATGTTTGAAGACTGCATTGGTGATATGAGTTGTAACTATAGTTGCGATGACTGAAAATTCGTCCCGCTCGATTTTGTGGCGGGCCTTGAATGGCCACTCTTGTGCACTCAGTGTGAATATGAGTTCACTTACAAATGAGTACACTTCGTTTCGCATTACTAGGCATGGCCGTATTTTCAAATTCAAGAAACCACAGATATGATCAGTTTGTTCCTTTAGTGGTTCCGACTGTCAACGCCGATCACTTGGATATCATTCCCAAACAACAGAAAGCTGAAGGTCTTACCACTGGGTTCATTGTCACCAATGCAAACTGCTCATCTACTGGTTTGACTGTGCCATTGAAGGTGTGTTTGTATTTATGCGCGTGTGTGTGTGATGTATACCCGCATCATGAGCAGATATTCCAATAGGTACGAGTGTAGATATATACACAAATTTACTGTAATATAACCTCTATTTGTATGATTTCCACATCCACATGATTGTGTAGGTATTGCACGATGCCTTTGGTCTTGAAGCATGTTTGGTCACCACCATGCAGGCCATCAGTGGCGCCGGGTTCCCCGGGGTGCCAGCTATCGACATGATAGACAACGTTGTTCCTTATATTTCTGGAGAGGAGGAGAAGATGGAGGTATAATTTGTATTTTCAAACTCCATGCACACACATTGTAAATAATCAATGTAAAATACATGTGCATGAGTATCAAAACGCACCAAATTTAGAAAGCTTACCCCTACCGATGTTGATACAGTTATCCTGGTACATGCGAGGCGTTCTTCGTTGTATATACGTGTATGGAATACATGTATGTTGATATATTGATCAGTTTTTCTTTATTTTTCCTTAGATCGAACCAAGAAAGATTCTAGGTGGAGTCAGCATGGAAGGATTTACCGATTTAGACGTCAAGATCAGTGCACATTGTAACAGAGTGGCAGTGAGTGACGGGCACGTGAAATGTATCAATGTTAAGGTATATAGTGTTTACGTTTGCTCATGGAACTTGCCCAAACATGACCGTCTCTCAATCTCGTCTCATAGTACGTTCGATTTTGTTGTTTATAATTCAGCTCACCAAGAAGGCGACGTTAGAGGAAGTGGTTGCAGCCCTTGAGAATTATACATGTGAAGCACAGCGAATGAATCTTCCCTCCGCCCCCGAGAAATGCATTATTATTGCTAGCAAGGTATGTAATCATCAGTTCTTTCTCGGTGTATGTAGTTCGTGTTTAATTGGGTCTATACGTCTTTATTCCTGATATTTTCGTTACGTAGTATTTGGATATACATGGCTACTAAGCGTATATTTTTGTATATTAATATGTGTCTAAGGTAGTGAAGTGTCAACATAGAATTTCGTTTTCATGTTTCTCAACGGAAACTTATGCAAACCTAACATCCCCCATCTCACCATTCATCCGTGTGATAACAGCCTGATCGACCTCAACCGCGCCTTGACCGGGACGCTGGAAAGGGTTATTCTGTCACCGTTGGGCGTGTTCGACCATGCCCACTGCTGGACTACAAGCTCACTATTCTCTCCCACAATACAATCATCGGTGCCGCTGGTGGTGCGCTAATGAACGCAGAGTTGGCTAAGTACAAGGGATTACTATAAATCTTCATTGGCTAGTACCTAATATAAATCTTAGATAAACTGGTGCACTATTGTATATTGTATTGTAACAGTGGTAAATCACGACTTTTCAGACTTCTTAAGTCATTCCTAGTCTATATATCAAGCTAGTAACTACGGTGTGTAATCTTTATGAATGAAGGGAGGCGAAAGATTACATTGTTTAATATTCAGCGAACAATGCAAGTCACCGAATCCATGAAACATGCTGATCACAATATAACTATTACAGTGTTCCACCTTGAATAAAACTGACGATTAAGAATACAATTCGAATCTGTAATACAGCACTGAGCCACTTCCCCTTGAAGTTCTTTATCCATTTCAGTTTAACATAAGTGCACAAATGGACTTGTAACCAAACTGTATAAAAGCGGCTTACAACAAATGATGTGCCAGCCAAGAAGACTGACCATAAACGGAATTTTTTTCTGCTGTTGAAATTAAAAAGTCTAATACTTTGGTGTTCACTACACAATGAACCCCACCAGTTAGTAAACCTATTCTGGGAATAAGTCATATCCGTGAGTATTGCACAGCATGACGTCATTCAACGCAAGTTCGATGCTCTAATCGTATCAACCACATACAATCCATGCACACATCTACTTGCGAGCGAAGACGCCAACATGTGTCGCAAGTTTAGGATAACGAGTTTTCGTCACGGACCATTTTGTCGAATTAATGCAATACTCCCAAACTATTCATAAACGCAGCTTGCAAACCATCGTCGATTCGATGCTGCCATTCTATGGCAACATCTATCCTTCTGGTTCAGCAATTGTTGTCGTGTAGTTGAGTTTTAGGTTATTACACATTCCAAAATGGTCAGATTTCAGGCTCATTAAATCAGCAATAACCACTAACTAACTTACGAGATATATGTATTCGATATATAATGATTTATTACTATTTCTTAGAACATAAATATACGTGAGGCGGACGATAAAGCTACAAGCTGAAATCTGACAACAACTGAAGTCAGATAGCCTCAAACATAGTTATATAAGCTAACAATAAAACCTAGGAAGGTGTACCAGCCCTACCGGACATCAGTGGTGGGATATCATGCTATAAGTTTGTTATTTCAATTTGTTTTGGGTTTCTGAATGAACCAGAAACCTCCACAACCCGACGGCTATCCGTACAATGTCGGGGATGTGGATAAATAATTAAGTCATTCAGTAACGTAACTAGGTAGTATTACTGAAGTGACGATATATCTCAATTCATGTTGACGTGGCTAAAAGCGACAAGGTAAGAAATATCTACGTCCATGCTTTCTCGTATCCAGAATAGACTGCATGGTGGAGTCGTTTCCTCTCAGCACAGTGGTGATTCCTCAAGGTCAAAGTGTACGTTTGGCGTAAGATGGAAGTCATGCATGCTCAATTCTGCAGGTGTATTGACAAGAAAGCTTTCTAAGTGGTCGTCATGAGATTGCGATGTCAAATCATCCATGAGAGAGAAGTCCATGCTTTCGGACTGGAACGACGATATAGTATCGTCATCACCCATGGTCAACTGGTCGTTGGAAAAAGAAGGCGTGTGCAACATATCCAGGCTGTTAAAATCGATAGAATCCATCCCCAGTGATGTATCACTGATCTCATCAGTGTCATCCGCGAACCCAAAAGATAAACTATGATCGTTTCCAGTCCTATACGTAGGCATGTACACGTTTTCAATATTCGGAAGAACAGTGTCACTTTTTAGACGATCAAGGTTCGTCTCCAGAGAGGAAGAAGAACCGCGACGGCCAACCTTGTTCATTTCAAAACTCACAGCGGTAGATTTCTCATTTGTGAGAGTAGATAGTGTCATAGTCGATGTCAACTTGGGTCGTTTCCTTCGTAACTTTTTACATTTGTTAGGAGGATGACTGTTTCCACATAGGTCAACACAGGTTGGCGATGCAGCTCCAATAATTATCGTTCTACGTTTCCTTCGAGAAGGTGTCGATTGATTTGATGAGCAAGGAGTGGAGCATGCACTGTCAAATCCGGTAGGTGTTTGACGACGAGAATCCACTCTGTGATGCAAGTATGGGTTGGGTGTGGGTGGCATGGACAGTGTTCCATGCATGGCCTGACCAATGTCGCTAAAAGGTTGTATTTGTGCTTGCAGACCTTTTCTCGAGGCATCCATTTTCAGTCCATAAGTCTCTCCCGAGCCAAAGACAAACCCCACGGGAATAGATTCTGGCCCTGGATAGCCCGTGTTCCTGTAGTCGAGGCAGTAGGACGGCTGACGTGGGGCCCACCTCGTGGCGAAGGACCACAGATTGCTTCCAATTTCGTAAGCTCCCGTCTTCATAGTGTACAAAGTAAGTCAACGCTGTGTATTCAGTATACTTGATGCATTCATTCCCTTACGAACTGAAGACACTGCGCACACGGGAAGCACTATTATAAGGTGTGTTGGAATGGAGACATACAGAACTACACGTTGAAATTCAAGTCTACAGGTGTGTGTGTGTTGTCTCCATGGACCCAAAAAACGGAAAAGAAATATTAAAAAAAATAAACATCACACACACGCACACATACCCACCCATCCACCCACACTCACTTACTCACTCACTCACACACACGTACATGAGTTCGTACCGAAATACAATAAAATCCCGATTCTGAAAACGTGTGGTCACCTACCAATTCTCCATACAAAATGTAAGAAGTCATCAAAAAAGGACCTGGGAAACGTCAAGATCAAAACTGATGCATATGATTGGCTACACAGGAAATGTTTTTCTATACAGCTGGTCCCGTCCACCCGAATAGACCAATGAATAGCCTATTTTATTCCTTGAATACCATTTTGGGCAATACTAATTGTACCAATTTGTTTGAAACTCATCCCATTGGTTTAAAGGTCTATTGGACGGAAGAGTTCGAAATCCATTGGATTATCTATTTCGTTCCTAAGTTACCGTGGAACCACATCACCCTCTAATTTGAGAGGGGGTCTTGTGACCCACCACAAACCCAAACCACGAGCGAGCGAGAGTAATGAGAGGAGGGAAAAAAAAAAAATTGGATAAAAACATGCGGCGATGGTATGTGAAGCAAAAATTAAAAATAAAAAACTTTTTGTCACCCACCCAACCCACCCAACCCACCCAACCCAACCCAACCCAACCCAACCCAACCCAACTCTAACCCTAACCCTAACCCTAACCCCAACCCCAACCCCAACCAAACCATGATCAAGCGAAACACATAACACATGCACGCGGAACTTTCACCATGTTTGAAGTAGCTAAGAAGTATAAGAATACACATGAAAGCACGAACCTCTTCTTTTCCACATCGTAAGTCTTCGATTGTTTCGTTTTGTTTAACTCTACCTAGCACACTCTTCGTTTTGTAAGTGATACGGATTTTGAAAGTGTTTGTAATGTCTCTTTCGTTTAGAATGAGCACGAGAAGGTAGGTTGCAAAGGTTGTTCACTCATCCTCATTGCTTGGTATTGTAGCATATAATTTATTTATCAAGTAGATTGTCATTATGAATTTGACCGTCTAGATCATCGTACTTTTTTTTTCGTTTGTTTAAAAATAGTTATGTAAGTTTGTGTGAGATAATGATTCCATGACTCAAATTGGTAATTACATCTCAGAAACTACTTTTAACCTTATTCTATCGTAGATGTAATATATATTTATATATTTATCAACTGTCAATTGCAAAAGGCATGCCATTGGTAAATTCCCAATTCTGCCAGAAATAAAATCATATTTTGCTACAGCAATATGTGAGATGTATTTTGATCGTTAACGTTGAACTTGACTAATTACTTTTACATCACTGCACTTACCTTCAAAAATATCTTAACGAGATAATCCAAGAATATTTACTGACAATTGTGTCATCTTTATTTATAAGTCTTGGTTAATGTTGAGATGTTTACACCTATACAAAGAGCGCTTCATGGGTTTATCTCGGTTGTAAAAAAATTTATTGCATACCTGTCCCTTTCTAAGTTGGAAGAATTGAACCAATGTTGGGATTTCACCATTAGTTTAAAATCTTTTGCTTCATTTGTATTGATGATGTATGACTGATGAAAATTCCGACAGAAAATCAAAAACGAACTGACGTATATGCAACCGACGTCCGACGCTTACTTAATCCTAAAATCAGTAGAAGTAGATGATAACAAATGTCGCTTGATAAATTATTCGTGGTATATATTTGCCTATTTCCTTGTTTGGGGTTTCTTTCACTGCCTAAGAGTTGTAATAGTACTGTTTGGCAAATCAGAAACCTCCACAATGTGAGTCTAATTCACAATTGTGGATAAAATGTAAGTCCTCGAGTGTCTGATCCAATAGAAGCTTCAAATGGCACTAATTGATGAAGTGGTCTAGTGTGGATTATCATTCAACTCATTACGATCATGCACACGGTGCGGTGTGACCCATCTCTTCGCAGTAGAACGACAGATCTATGTCTAAAGATGTTGTAAATGGAAAGTCTTGCATTGTTAGTTTTCCAGGATTGCTGCTGCACAGGCTTCCGATGTTATCGTCACCAATGAAAGGGAATCCTTCATGACTGTCAGGCTGAAGCGATGGCATGGTATCTTCCTCTCCCAATGCCAGTTGGCCGATTATGAAAGCAGGTGAGCTGAAAATATCCAGATCGTCGACATTTAAAAAGTCTGCCCCGTTGGTTGCATTGCTAAATTCACGGCCATCTGCCGTTAAAGCGTCTGACAGTACATAGTCGTCTCCAGTGACAAACCCAGGCATGTACAGGTCTTGCACATTCGAAAAGACAATCGAGTCGCTGTTCAATCGATTAAGATTCATCTCTAGAGTTTCCACCGACGAAATGGAGTGACTACGACTGGTGATTCTCAGTTCTTCCTGTGGCATGCGTTCCTTAGCACTTTCTACTTGAGAGCGTTTCCTTTTCAACTTTTTGCATTTGTTGGGGGGGTGGCTGTTGCCGCAAAAGTCCACACAGGTGGGAGCTGTCGCCCCAATTACAATAGTTTTACGTTTCTTCGATACCGATGCCGATCGATTCGATGTTGGCGAAGCTGCATGGACACGACTCGATCCATTAGAAATAGGCACTAGAGAATCTGTCTGATGATTTATTCTTATTCGGTTGGAAAGTAGCGTAGGACGGAAGGGACCGTGAACCGCTGTCCTCGTGTCATAGCGAGGTTTCGACAACATCAAATTTGATTTCATTGTAGGATACTGACCCGGGAGTGCACAACTCTCTTCCGTTTCATAGACAAAGCTCATAGGATTGGCATTCTGAATTGGGTATTGTGCATATCTTGATTCTTCTTCAGGTGAGGACAGCTCTTTTGGGATCCATCTCGTGGAGAATGACCAAAGATTGCTTCCAATCTCATATGCACCACTCTTCATTGTTCTCATCTGGTTCTTTGTGAACAAAATGAACAACAAACTACATTGATCAATTTTCTTATGTGGTTAAAAAAAGCCAAAACACGAAACACAAGGTACTGAACTGACAACTGTATGGCGCATAACCCTTTAGTGTATAATGTTTGAGGAGGAAATAGAAAATCCCGGAATCGATGTGTGGTGTCAACTGCGTTTGTGTCATGTTTTGTTTTTTTTTTTTGTTGTTGTAGGGCAGTGTTTTTGTTTACTTTTCTTTCAACCTATTTAAAACATGTCGTAAATACATCGATTAGGGTTTCGCAACTAATACACCCCATACATTGGCTGCTATTTACGACACACCATCTGGCATTGGGGTTTCTGAGCTTAATTTTAATACCTCTGAGCCTTGGGCCTGTAAGAAAGAGCAAACCGCATGGGCGAGCACACCGGGGGAAGGAATTCTTTGCACGCAGGAATGCTTTTGAAGGTTGGATTGGTGGTTTGTTTCCATCATAGTATGTTTCTCTGTTTTCTTCCAGCTGAGAACACTGTGTCATTGGTTTCTTTCCATAGATACAGTTTCCAACATAAATCACTCCCGCTAGAAAGTAAGTAAATGTGTGTATGTGCGCTCAAGTATGTATGTATGCTCCCAACGTGGTTATCAGTCACATGGTTGTTGTTCATGGCCAGTGCACACAATGAACTGCATTCATTGAACAACGAGTTTCCTGCGAAAAGTGGCGAGAGCTTGAATATAATAACTTGGACAGAGGTGTAGATTATGATGAATAGTCCTTTGTTAATAGATTTGTTGTTTATGTAACAGAATATGTGGCCCGAACTACGTCATTGATTTTATATATATATATATAGTCATACAATATGCCTCATATAGTAGCTCGTCAAGTCTCAGATCACGCTGGCTTTCTCAACAGAATACAATGACAGTAAAATGAAATATGATTTTTTCTGCCTCTAAGCGAATATAAATGCTTACACGCGAGTACGAATGATACTATTCAATTTTTGCTCATGTTCCCATTCCGCAATAGTGTACCAAATTTGTTTATAGTGCACGTGCGAAAGCGAAGAGCAGCGAACTAAGAAACTACATTTCCTAGTGACCTGACACTCATGGCCCTTTAAACCCAGAGACCATGCAGTTTAGTAGAATTGTTATATTTATATATGCTTGGCAGATCAGCATACCAAGCAAATTTAAACTTCCTTGTTTACTTTGATATATCTTGTTTCTTGTGAGCGGTGAACCTTTAAATTACTTGTATCTACATATTTGAGGGTTTCGCTTCGTCTTTGCTAGCATATCGTTCGGAAAACAATTAACTTAATACAATACAGTACACCTGTCTTTTTTTCGATGGCTCTTTTGAGACTCTCTCTCGCTCGCCTAAACAGTTGCTTCAACTAAAGATAGAAGCAAGCATCACAGGATTGCCAACTTTAAATTTAAGTAGATGTGAGAAATTTCTTGTAACACGCATATGCATAGCTGCTTTTCTATCCTGCTTGAATTTGCAAGATAAAACATGTTCTACCTGCAACATCTTAGACCCATATCGGGAATGTTACAGTTAGCAAAGTCCGATGAACGATTACTTTACTGGTCTACACATTGCAAGAGAGATACACGCAAT
Source organism: Creolimax fragrantissima (assembly GCA_033442365.1). Classification (NCBI taxonomy): domain Eukaryota; class Ichthyosporea; order Ichthyophonida; genus Creolimax; species Creolimax fragrantissima. The sequence continues at coordinate 1,900,508 of JAWQFL010000007.1, forward strand.
CAACTACAGTCTCAGTATGATAAAAGAACGGTATCATATACGACAGAGATATCCTAAATGTAAATATTTGTTAGTTTTGCAGAAGTTTGCTGTAAATAGGAATTACAAACTGTTGACCGTGCATGCACTAAAGCGATTCTATGCAAGCACTACAGCTTACTTTGTATATAAGCTTTGTTCACATATGACACTTCATTTTCCGTAGCCTGACAGGAAATCTAAAATGTACTTCTGAATGAAGATTAAGTGCAATTACACTGTTATAATTATCGTTCAACGGGCTTTGCTAAACTGCAACATTCTCGTTGAGATGTTTTAGTAACACTGCTTTTATTTTACAAGTTCATACTAAGATATTCAACACGCACGTACAGTCTGATCCAAGCGAATATTCTCGTTGAGATATTTTAGTACCACTGCTTTTATTTACAAGTTCAAGCAGAACAATGTCTACTATTTTATACTTCACTATACTAAGATGTTCAATACGCACGTACAGTCTGATCCAAGCGAAGTTGTACATAAGAGATTGTTCTTTTGCGTTGGTTAGTGAAACAGAGCTCAACACGATGGGATGATATTCTTGGAGCACCAAAGTAGCGTCTACGCAGAACAAAAGAAAGATGAAATTTGTGATCTACAAAAGTCTCATTTGCTTCGAAAAAGTTCAACCTACCTAATATGTAAGTTGGAATGCTAGGTCCTGTTAGTATTTACGGTTATTCGTTGTTAGTTTTCGTCTGCTGGAGGTGGGTCGTACTGTATTAATATACCAGCTTTAGTTTCTTCATTCTTGTCTAGCTCAGCGTAGTTTCGATCGGATGATATTTTCTCCTTGAGGGCGCTAAGTGTTACGTACACGTCCCCCGTTTCGGTAACTCTGACAGTGTGTGTTCGTTGACGTACTTTCTATATTAGACACAGTCAAAGTAGAATGTAAAGAATGAATGATCCATCGTATGCAAACGCGTCATGCAATGTGAAACTAAGTACAAGGAGCAGTGCTTGCGAACTACTTTTTGACCATCGTTCACTCTGGTACTTTGAAACCAAGTGCACTGCACTGTAAACACAACCAACACGAGAATGTACAAAAAGCTCCCCTTTAGTTAAACTTGGAAGATGGATTATGCTGAACCTGTGGGCGTACCTCAGCGTGCGAATGTCAAGGCATGCGGAAAGAAGACGGTATATTCAACATAACAGAAGTGCACATAGACCATTCCATCTTTTGTGCAGCATACATACATGAGCGGGTACAATGTGTTTATAAGCACATGCAAGATGAAATGGGAATTTCAGTAAACTGTAAGTACGTATCACTGGATTTCTCAACTCCCACTACTCTTGCGAAGAACGTTGTTTCTCACACTATCGTGTTCTAAAACTTGAAACAGACTACATACATTGCACTATAAATGAAAAACTACAACTTTCCTCTATTCAACGAAAAATTGTTTGATGTACATTGCATATACTTATGTTGACAAGAAAAGTGAGCGCATTGCGTAGGCAAAAGTGTTGCCGTTTCGTATAACACTTACGTTTGCAACAGCGAGTGGTTTTTTCTTGAAGATGAAACGCTTTTGTTCTACCAAGGTTATATCCTCACCTGTCTCTAGGTCAATAATATACTTGTGTGAAGGACATACAACGCAAGTTCTGCCACTGTATTCTTCTATGTCACCAAACTGCAACGGAGAAGAAGCATGCCAGCACTTATTGTCGATGCAGAACACCTTGTTATTTACCTTCCAAAGCACTACTTCCCGTCCCTCTAGCTTCACTTCTAATCCAGAATTGTGGTTAAGGCTATCTATGTGGCACGCAAGCTTCTCCATATTGCTAATCATATGTTTGTGACAATAGCATGGGTGTTCTTCTCTTATCTATCAAGGCTTCTTCCACTGTTAGATTATGGTGTTTGTTGTTTACAAGTTGTTGAAAATATACACCGAATTTCATTGGTGTGTTTCATAAATGGAACACTTATAGAACACACACAGACAGCATGGTGTTGTTGTCAAGGCAATATCACTCGCTGCAAAATCCAGCACATTGCGCGTAGTAAGAAGGGGCGTTACGACAGTAAGTGGACTGGCTAGAATGACGAACAACAAGTGAAGCGAAATTCTCTAGGAGTGCAACGTTTATTTAGAGTTCTAAACCTAAATAGAAGATTGCCACACTCCTTGTATTGCCTAACAGACGCGAAATTCACCAGCAATGCAATGATTATTCCAATCCTAAACCCAAATAGAGGTTATCTGAACCCTAACCCCTTATTAGGCTAGCAACTTGCAACTATAGCCTGTAATATATGATTGAGCGGAAGTAGAAGAACACTACTGCCCAGGTCACTGGCACAACATATACAATAGCAGCAACTGTCACCTACTATATATAGGACTCCCCTTTGAGTTACAGAAAATGCTCATACTGTTGCCTAAACCTTCAACACTTGTTTCTGAAGCTGTGCATGGAAATCGATACGAAATACTCGACTAAAAATAACTACTAGATCAGTTTGTTTCTACTACACTCAATCCTTTCTGTTTAGTAGATGTTGAGAAGTGATTCGGGTTCATCTTGTAGTCTTGATAAGTGAGCTCACACTGATGATTATAAGAATTAGTAGCTTACCGAGTGTACTTAGCGGAATCAAAAGGGGGATACAAAGTCACCCTTATTTGTTAAATGAGTAAGTACCATGCACAGACACCAAAGTGAATTTAAAGGAAGGGATGGACTTGGTTTGTATAGAACGAATGCTGTGATCGTTAATACATAGTGTTGCAAAAACGTTCGTATTGCACGTGTAAAGGTAGTCATTAATGGATACGGGTGATTATTAAGGTCGTACGACGCAGAACGCAAAAATATATATGTTTCTGTGATGGCAATTGGACACGTGTTTCGTACCAAGTATTTGAAAGTGTTTTTAAGTTGTAGTGGAGCTGTTCTAAAGCAGAAAGCAATTCTCGACACAATGCAGAGGTACCTTCGATTGGGTTAGCTCGATTTTCAAGTGCTAAACATAAAATCAAGCTAATCAAAAGAATGGTTGTTTCACCATTTATGTTATCACATTAGTCTTCTGATTTATTCGTTAAATAAATTCAAATAACCTCTCACTATTTACTGAAGAATTCCTTTCACATTCATTATTCACAGTAGATAACACAAATAATACTATAAATAATAATCCATTGTGCTTGTGTGCTGACCGTGCTGGTGGTGTGTGCTGACCGTATTACTGGTGGAGCGTAGTCACTTATCGGATGAGAGTCCATGTGATATTTACGGAACCAGTTCACACTTTCAGTAATAGTGGACCACAGCTGAGAGCAACTGTTAAAAGAGTGTGTGCTCCAAGAACATCCCTGTGCACCTGTGAATGTGTTCGTGTGTGTGTGTATGTGTGTTATGTGTTTGTGTGTGTGTGTGTGTGTGTGTGTGTGTGTGTGTGTGTATGTGTGTGTATTTGTGTGTCTGTGTGAGTGTTTGTGGATAACTTTGCCCGACATTCCGGCCCACCGGCTCACCGCCGACTGAACGATTGACGCCGAGCGAGCGCATCAGTGTGTCTGTGTTTCTCTCTGTCTCCCTCTTATAGTACAAGCACACACTCTTACACTCCAGTCATACCGCAGTCTGAGATTTGTAGTACGTTGATGAATCTTCTTGCCCAGGGAACAACCGGTGATATATATTCAGTCATGGCCGAGGCACATAGCGTTTCCGCTGTCTTTCAGGACACTCACTTGCATGGTGTGGAAGAGGACTTCGAGCTAATTCACATTCGTCAGGAGGTAGGCAAAATGTCGATCGTTCTTCGTTCGTACGTAAGATACTGTGTAGTTGGAACTATAATAAGCGGCCGTCGTGCAATCATGCTAGTGTTCAACTGACTTGCATAAAAAAATTCCATGCGCGTAAGTTATCAACCTATTAAGTACGCTAATCTCACAGAATCTTCTCTTCTTCTTTCCTACTGTTTGCCCTGATCTCAAATATAGAATTTTCAAGTTTCCTACAACACGCATGGAATAGTTGTGTTTATCCCCAACCCCAGATCCATTGGACGTCGTATGGCGAAGAAGCTGTATCAGTTCCGTAACCTTATTGTTTCAAGTCTCTACCCTCTACCCATCCAGCTTGCTTATATAATCACCTTTGGTATGCGCACGTTCGAGCAACATGGATTGCATAAATAGAGGTTACTGCTAGTATGCACCCAAACACAACATACAGGGTAACCGGCACACACGGACAAACACATTCGCCTACATCTACAAGTACGCAGACGTGAAGCTTCTAATCAAACGCATAAGGTGTTCACGAAGTACGCTCTAGTCGTGTGCAATATTTTTATCTTTGATTTTGTTTGTGCAACGATACAGGCTTCGTCGCATTCATGCTGGGTGCTCCTCAGGATGGATGGTGGCGCGCTGGTCCTGTTGCAGACTTCGTGTGGGCTTTTGATAGTAAACTAAATCCTTTTAAGGATTATCTTCCAGTGCCAGTCCGTGTTGGGTATGTTTATATAACAACAATGTATATGGTATGTAGTATTCAAATTTATGTCTCCGTCTATTCGTAGCAAATGTAGCTGATGGACATGCACCGCCATATATGTGCGCAAGTAGATGAACAATCACGTTCATGAATACGAGTAGGTATTCGCGCATACATCTGTGAAAACTCTGCTGTCGTTTGATGGTTTACAACTGCAAATTGTTCACCCATCTACGAAAACTAATAGTTTAAACTCATTATATGCGTATGTATAGATATCTATCCGCAGAAGTTGCACTCGCCGTCCTTCTGATTTTCATGTACGCTCACCGCCTGTGTTTGCGTATTCTTCTGAGCTATCAGGGATGGATGGATGCTCCTAAGAGTAATCTTACGTTCGCTTGGGGTGCCACTTTGAAGTTGCTTTATCTCGGTATGTATACTATGCTTATAAACTTCTATGTGTACATCAATACTTTTGTACTTGTATGTGATTTTTGTAACTCGTAACCTTCCGTTGAAATTCGTCAGTCATTCCTTCAATTGGATTACTGCATTGCGTACTCAATTTTACATACACAAATGAACATGTTAACTTAAATTACTCACACACGAACAAGTATAACATACAATAACACCCAGTATGTCACATATCATACATGTTCTTCCATTTGTTTCAGGTGGTGGACACAAACCTCACACATACTCGTTTCAACAAGCGTTGCCTGTAATGCCTATTCCTTCTGCCAAAGATACTGTCAGGAAGTATCTAAAGAGTGTAGAGCCTGTTTTAACAGCATCAAAATACGCTACTATGAAGGTAGGTGTATCAGCATTTTACGCACGTGTTGGTTTTATAACCGGCAAAATATTCATATAAAGTTTGTAGCCCCCTTGTTTATTTCTATATTGCCTTCATAAACTCAAAAAGCTACCATATGTTTGTATGTAACAAAAATTAAGTTGATCTTTTTGCATCCTTCAACAGAAACTTGCTGATGAGTTCCTCGAAGGAAACAACGTAACCAAGCTGCAGGGTCTTCTGCACGTTAAACGCCTTCTCACATCTAATTATGTGTCTGATTGGTGGCTCAAGTACGTATACCTTCGTGGACGCTCTTCCCTACTGATCAATTCTAACTACTATGGACTAGGGTTTGCCTTTTATTTGCCAACCTCACAACAGGTATGTATGCGTTTACGTGAATTGTCACCAGCAGTGTCTCAGTTGAAACGACATGTACACAGACATATCCACAATTTCAAACATACATGTGCACTTGCTCGCACGCTTGGATATACTGGTTGAGCGTTCAGAGTACATACAGAGGTCAGCAACACTACATTGAAGCATGATAGTCATTTTCACCTCTAATTTATGCAGGCTTCACGTGCGGCCTACCTTGTACATCAGTTTGTGGACGTGAAGCAGAAATTGGATCGTGAACAAGAGGAACCTCAGCTGATTAATAAAATGGTATATTCGTACATGCATCGGTGTAAACCCTCAACCCTTCTCAATTTCAGTATACGTAACCATTATTACAGTACGTTTAGAGCTATGGCACCCAATAATCTTCCGTATCTAATATACTTTCTCGCCACTTTTGTTTTTAGGTTCCTCTATGTATGAACCAATATCAGTATATGTTTAGCACCACCCGTATCCCACACAGAGAAGCAGATGAGATCAGAAGGTACGATAGTGGGGAAAGCAAACATGTGGTTGTGAATTATAAAGGTCTCATGTACAAGGTCGAGGTCTTTCATAAAGAGACTGGTGATCTCTTGAGCCCGTTACACTTGGTATGAATGTATGAATGCATGGTTACATGTGTGCAATAGACCTGAACGCTTATATTCATCCCGGCTGATTATGTGTTCTAACACGTTGCTCTTAAGTACATGTACGCTAGGCTGTGATATGCATGCAGGCACTGGTGATCATGAAGGATAAGTACATGCACCCACTGTAATCCGCTATTAACATGCATATGCTCATATGCACTCCCGTATATTCATAGGAACGTAGCATGGACTATATCATACAGCACGCAGAGAGACGCATTGCAAGTGAAAAGTTCACTGAGGCCGAACTCTCCGTTTCTGCTCTAACTGGCGAAAATCGCACTGTGTGGGCTGAAGCTCGGGATAAGCACTTCTCTGCTGGTGTTAATAGAGCATCATTGGATTTGATTGAAAAGTCTATCTTTGTGTTGCGTTTAGATGATGCTGAACCAGAGACATGGACTCAGCAAGGAAAGGCTCTACTACATGGGGTATGTTTATGTACGTGTGTGCGAATGGTTATCTGAAAGCGTTTGTATTTGGTATTGCAATAAATAGCCGTAGGTGTTCATCACTATGATAAAATAGTCTTTTTCTTCGAAATTTCGCAAAGCTGTTATATTAAAACATTCCCTGTCTCCTATTCACGGTACACGTAGGACGGAAGTGGCATATGGGCCGATAAGTCGATGACATTGGTAGTATTTAAAAACGGAGTAGCTGGTTTTAATGGTGAGCATTCATGGGGAGATGCTCCTGTGGCTGCACATTGTTGGGAGATGGTTACAAGTGCTGAAGTGCGATACATGCCGTATGACCCTGCCACTGGACGTTTAATCAACAACAATGTAAGTGTTTTCTGTGACTGTACACTATAGTCAACAGCTGAAGTATTGACAATTATAAGAATTGAAGCAGAAGTGTGTGAGGGTCTGTATGAAGAATATTGTTAGTAATTACATATGGTAAGAAAATTCTCAAGCACTGCATAGTGGATTTTTGATATATACTTTTTGCTTTGACCATATATTCACACTCTGCTCTTATACGCAAATATATGTTTACAGACGGAAGCTAAGGAACCTGCTCAGCCAGACCTAATTTCTCGGTTGGTAACCATGAATTTGACGGGATCTAAGGTGGCATCCGCTCAGGTAACTATGTTATTATAATAACCATGGCATATAAATATGAGCATATTAAGAACGTTTCAACACATAACAGCTAGCCATCTAAGCAACTATATCTATATAAACGCGTGCTTGCTGTATACATCCTACATGCACTATATACCTCTTCTGTTCACCAGTGCCAGTACGTTCGCTCGCAACAACGTACAAAAGGGCATATACGGCATATGGGTGGGGTACTTTGTTTACCGTCCACCATATCTAAATATTCTAGTGTTGAGCTACGTAAGCACAGATTGACACACGTCTTACATGCATGTATGCTTACGTACGTATATAGGAAAGGAAGGTGCGTGTGCCTACACCTATCAAGTTCACTATGAATCCAGATCTTGAGAAAGTCATTCTAAATGGTAGGCTTGCAATCCAAAAGGCCGGAGATGATTTGCACTTGGCCGTTTGCTGCTTCGATACTTTTGGCAAAGATAAGATTAAGAAGCTCAAGACCTCTCCCGATGGGTTTATTCAGATGGCTATGCAGGTGTGCTATATTTATTCAGCACAATCATATAGTGCAGCACGCGACCCTAAAATTTCACATAGCACTCACACATGCTCGCATTCGGTTTACAGCTTGCCTATTTCCGTGAGGCCAATGCCTTCCCTCTTACTTACGAATCGTCGATGACACGTCTATTTAGAGATGGTCGTACTGAGACTATCCGCTCATGTACAACAGAAGCAGCTAAGGTATGCCAATATTGTTTATATGCGAGTTAGTATCGGGCGGGTGCACTACTGTGCATAGCAAAAATGTATATTTCGTGAGTGTAACCCTTTTCCACGTTTGGGGAAAATCACATGTTCTACGTGTGATATTTCTCAACGTATTGACTAAACCCTAAACTCAAATGTGTCGAAGTATTGCGAACAAAATTCTTCTGTAGCAAATAATAGATGTATTCCATTCACTTGTACAGTTTGTCACGGCGTTTATCGACGAGAAGGTACCACGAGCAGAGGTGCTGTCGCTTTTGAGGAAAGCATGTTCAAACCACAGTGATATTAGTAAACAAGCAATGAAGGGTGAGGGCATTGATAGGCACTTGTTTGCTCTGTATGTAGCGTCTATGGGTCTTGGTACCGAATCTAAGTTCTTGTCTGAGGCTCTTAATATGAAATGGAAGTTGTCTACCAGTCAATTGCCTCAGCGTCAAGCGGTATGAATATAAATCTATATCCCATAAAAGCTAGATTCTACATGCAAATATACATGCAAAAAACCTCACTTTATCTCTACTTGTATGTATGTAATGTTTTAGAACCCTGAGTGCTGGGGGGGAAAGGAAAACCAATACTGCAACGAATACTTATCTCCAAGTGGTGGTTTCGGTCCTGTGGATGACAGCGGGTACGGCATTTCATACAATGTTGCAGGTATGTAGTCATTACACTCTACATATACCATTTTACCAACATTGGTAAAGTTATAGTTGGTCTCCGTGTACTGGCACTGGTAGCGGGTTACTGTAAAGTGACACGTATGTGTGCAAGTGAAACTGATATTTGATGTAAAAAGATGTGTTTGTAGAAAAGCAAGTCGGAGTCGAGTTGTAGTTCTGTTTATACCCAACGTACGTCATACAATCGTTTACTCGTGCGTGTAGAACAGGCACTTTTCTCTCTCGTCATTCTATACGTCGGATAAGTCATGCTACACATGCGTGTCAAATTCTTTCTAAAACACTACACACATGCTTTGTTTGATTGCACAGGCGAGCAAATGATTTTCTTCCATGTGTCCTCTAAGCGTGCGTGCGCCGAGACTGATTCGGACCGCTTTGCAGATGCCATCAAAAAGGCACTCATTGACATTTCAGGCCTTCTTGATGCCTAAACATTCATAACGTATAATTGTATCTAATTTAGACTGTATTTACAAAGTTCAAATAAATAAATTGTAACAACAATGGGCTGGAAAATATTGTAAGCTCGTTCTCGTCAAAGTCTTAAAGAAACATTTTATCACAGCTTCCTAAAACATTTAATAGCACTGATTATACGAAATTTCAAACGGATGATTATGCAGCGTGGAGATGTGGAACATTAAAACAGTGCTTAGTGTCAAGTACGAATCATACAATATAACGTTTAACAATTTACAACCAGAACTGTTTCATTTGCAGCGCGAAATATGAGCAAGCACTGCTTGACTCGACCTTTATATCCCATTCAAATTGCTTTTTCAACCATTCCTTGAATGTGCGACATTGGGGGGGTCGTAGGCTAATTCATACCCACTTATATGTCAACTTCCACTAAAAAGTCATATATTCTAGCGACACTGGGGCTCGTATAACTACCATGTCTAGAACTACTTAACGAATACTCACAATCAGCAGAATACGCACTCGACATCAGGCACCTGTAGGCACGTTCCTGTTCACATCTGCTTGCACATGAGGAATAACAAATTGCATTTCCACTTTGCGTTTATAGTAGCTGATTCTAGGAGCTGTATATACTATGTGTTATACATACATGTGCTATACATACATGCACAACCATCAGCTACTCGGAAAACAGTTTGCTTACAAACGTCTTCAAGTCGTAAGTGCATTACGGTTAAACAGAATCGAAGACTCTGACCCGCCGAGCGGCGGTTTTCTAATCGTGCGCTTGTGTTATACTTCATTAGATGCGCACACCCGTACTTCATGGTGCTCTGTCGAGAATTCATGTACACTGTTAGTACGTAACCCGCCCGTCAAAAGCAAAGAGAAGACCGCTTACTATTCCGCTCTTTCCTACTTCCGCAACTATGTTCCTAGCAATTTCACCTCGTCAAACGTGAACATACATATAACAAGCACTCGCATATGAACATAGTGCGGTTCAGAACTTGTCGTGCCATACATGCAACCTCACACTACATCTCCACTTTTGGAAGTCCTCTCATTTCATTTCAAAAACGCATCACCGGACCTCACAAGATCGCGCGCACTTCCATGTATATTCACCCCCAAAACAGCTGCATCAAAGTACACAGTGCGTAACTAAATGAAGCAATTTGCTTCTTTTTAGGGTCGCAATCACACACCAGTAGCAAGAGGAGATATACGTTAGAACTAAACAACAAGGCGACCTGCGTGTTTGATTTGAGCAACTACTTTTGTATCTAGCCGTTTTCGTAAGTCTGTCACTCATTTCCGAACGTACACTCACACCTCACTAGCAGCAGGAACTACACGTTTAAATCGAATCATTAGTGGCGCTTTCGCGCTGGGTTGAGTGTGGTGTTCATGAGTTGCTGTGTCCGCCGATCTGCCTTTTCTACTGCTTCTCCGCACATTCCCCCGTACGGTTTCCGCGCGTGTATCATTTCCTGTTCGCATTCCCGTACTCTTCGTTCTGCTTGACGTACTCCCTCTCGATTCACGTAATGGTCTGCTCTTCCACATACACATGTTTAGAGTGGTACTTGCACCCGTACCTCTATCATCACTCACATCGCTTGTGTGGTCGTTGCTGTCGAATGAACGTGCTCTCCAACCACGAGTAAACGGTACATGCGAGTCGTTGCCACTTTCATTTTCACTTTTGGTCTCCACGCCCACATGCATACATCCCTTTTCATTCAATCTCCTAGATGCACGTCGATTCAAGACTGTGCTTGTGTGTGTTTTGGGATGTTTATGCAGCGCGCCCTCTACGGAGCTTGAATTAAGACCTTTGTTTTTGAGTTGCAAGGCCCCCGCTTGGCCTTTTTTTGTCATCATTTCCATTTGAAATGACATATAACCACTGACCGGTAACTCAAAGGGCTTTACACGTTTCTCTTCTGAGTCCAATTTTTTAGTTCCGGTGTCTTCGTCACTTCGCAAGTGGTAGCATAAGTCGAGGGGAACAGAGCCTCCCCATGCAATAAACGGTAATTCCGTTGTTACCTCTACAACTTTCAGGTTCGTGTAAGGGTCTGGCAAAAATGATGTTGTGTATGCGAGTGGGTTGTGGGGCATGTGCGTATTGTCTGGTTCAAACGGATGGTTGTGATTTGAAAATTGTTGTTCCAGATGTTGTTCTATTAATAGACGTTCGTTGTCGGCACGCTTTCGTCGCTTTTCCATCACTTCATACTTGCGGTGGCGGCGATCGAAAGCTTTGTCGCTCATGTCCTGAATAGTTTTATTTGTAAAGTGAGCATCCCGAGTTGTTTGTGAATTGTTACATGATCGATCGCGTTCGTGCAATTTCGCGTGGACTCGTGCCTGGCGCAGGTTGATTAGACTTTTGTGCTACCACACTAAAATATTGTGAGCACAGGATGATGCTCTGTGATTTAGACTCCCAGACAAAGTATATCTTCTTACAAACACAAGTAATCGACAAGTAGTTACGTGTATATAAACCTACCTCTATTGTTGCGGGTACCGGTAACTCATTCAAATCAACAGTGACCGTTCGACAATTTGGTACTGGGAGGAAAACATTTCAAATATATATCTGGTTAGCTACATTGCGCATATCAATCGTCTTTCTTAGCACAAATATACACTATCAATACATTACGCATACCCAAAATGTTCTCGGCGGCCTTCTTTTTATTCACCTCCAGCACTGTGGAAACTGGTGACTGGCCCCACGGAACTCTCTCAGACCTACACAGGGGATACCAGCATTCGTTCCATTCCTCAAGCTCTTCGACATTGTTCTCTGATTCAGTTTCAGATAATTCAGAGCCGTCATCGTTCGTTGTATTTTCTATCTCGCTCTCTATCTCGCTCTTATTCTCACTCGCATCTACGTGTAGCACAACACCTACATCTTTTCCTTCCCTAAACTGGTACCTTTTCGACGCCCGAGTACGTATACTTTCACTTCTCTCATTTTTCGTATACACACCTTTGCCACCACCCTCGTTACTTTTCTCAGTCGCCGTAACGTTCAGACCTCTTGTAGTCACACTACCACTTTTCTTGGTTGCGCTTGCAACTTTAGTATTCATATTGCCACATTTAGTATCACTGACGTCATCTATCGCCCCCTTTACATTGGCTCTTTGATCTTGTGTCTGGCATTGTCGCACTGTACCTTTCAGCATGAGACGACGTTCCAGACGTGCGATTTTCTTGTCGCGCGACGCAACATCATCTTTAAGGCTTTCAAGTAAGCGTTTCGTCTCAAATAACTCAGCTTTTGTATTTTCAAACTCCACCAGTCTCTCTCTCAGCTCATTGCATTCTAACTCAAATTCTCGTTGTGGCTGGTTGGCAGTGTCTGTGGGTACTACTTGTCTCCGTATAGAATTTTCCATGGTTGACTACTGGATAAGCATACATATGCTTGTACAATTGTCAGATATATGAGCGCTTTCGAGTGCATATACCCCTAGGGAATTAGGAAGTATTTCACCTTCTTACTATTCCCGACCCTTAGCTCGAAAAATACCAAGAGGGATTGTTCTTCTACACATAAATCTGATTACGCCTGTTGGAGATACAGCCCCACCTCGAAGCACGCTACCATTAGAACACTTCTGAGCAATCACCCGTGCTTATCTGGTTGAAGTAGTGCCAAATAATCACAACTAGCCCTAAACCTTAAATAATTTTCAAGCTAAACCCTAAACCTACATAAATCTTCCTCGTGGTAGTTGTTACTTAGCTGCACGTACGTCTGTCTGTTTGTGGGTTTCGAAGAGTTTAACACAATAAGCCAAACCAAATGTGTTGCCTCGATTTGAGTCTGTGTTGTCATTCGGCCAGATACAATTTGGTTACTAAAATGGGCCTTTAAAAGGGCCTATAATATACTATAAAAATGGATCTACAAGAGCGGCCTTTTAATGGGCCTACAAAGTAAAACAGGAAACGGGATTACAAACATAGCAAAAATGGCTTATCAAGGGGGATTTAAAGGGGCCTAAAAACCGTCCTGTACGTTCGCTTCGGATGGATGTTCTAATGCAAAGGCATAAGCACATTTTGGAGATGTTGCGATTGTGCTACTTAAGTGTCAGTAAATCGCATACAAATGTAATGTATCGTTACTTGTCTGGGTGGAAATATAATCCACCAGCGTTCATTAGTTAAGTTAGCTCAACAATTATCTGGGTGTGGTCATATAATTCACCAGCTCAAGATAGAATAATACACCATGTCTACGGGTGCATTTCCACTAGGAATACTTGCTGGAATAACTGTTGGGTTTATGGCGAGTCCAGACATACAGAACACGTACAGCGGAACAGTATCACAGGCTGCAGGTATTTTGAAAATTTCCGAGATTTTGTGTGCTTCCTCGATATAGACCAATTCATAAAGTCATAGTCAAACACTCAACCACGTTTCTCATAGTATCATACTTGTGTTCTTTAATGTACAAACTTTTCAATATTGCGCCCATTTACGTGCTATTCTACCGTCAAGATACCAGAAAATACACGGCCACAATCGCACCCCATGCACTCTTGCGCAAACCTAACCCTTCTTCCATCCTTAATCATCCGGTACAATCGCTGTCTCTTTTAAACGTGAAATCGAAAGGCGTAGGCTTCGGTTTTCTAGCTATTCTTCACAACGAAGTAGCCGGTAGGGGAGCCGGCGTACCACAAGGTACCTCCCTACTATCGACGTATATAAATATTAACATTTACCCTTGCACATTATACACTCGTATAGATTGATGCTTTGTTAAAATGGCCGATTCTGTATACGTGGTAACAAATTACATGCAGGGCAAAAAATTATGATTCAGGCACCCTTGATTGGTGTGGCGCTTGGGCTATATTTCGCGCCTCGATTCAGAGTCCACAATGTGACCGTTTATGGGGACGACTCGGATGAGTAGGTAAAAGAAGTGAAACGCTCGTACACTTACGCGTAGTCCTGAATAGTTGAACGTACGTTTCAAATGGATACACTTAAGGGTACTTCAGCATGGAAAATGGGATCTACTACTTTGGTTGTACGTTCGTAATTCTATTCCAGTTTATATGCTTTCTTGGACATTCGCTACAGTTTGATATCACTTATTTGACGTCACTCACACGAATGTTGTACTTACGTGCAAGGTCGCAGCAACGAGCTCAATTAGGTCCGGCTTGGTTGGCTTGACATGATATTATTGTGTTTTCTTACTCCTTATGTCCCTAGCAGGTTCTAGGCGTTATCGTAATAAGGGATAGGCCTAGCCTACTTAACCTGGCCATCTACAGCTCTAGTCCATATAACAGGACCAAAATTTAACAACCGTCCGCATTCTGATGAACAACGTTGATCTAGTCTGACCGTCGGAAATTGCCTCTTGTAAAGAAAGCGCATTAGTTCACTTATTCAGCGATAGTATTTATACCATTATTAAGTGCAATAGGAACACGAAAGAATATATAAATATGTACACGTTTATATAGATAAGGATCGAAATATGCAAGGTTTAATAGATTCGTGGCATTTTTCTCTATTGTGTGTACTGAACTTTCGGTTTAACAAATTGGTCGGCATACCAGAGTAAGAGTCCGCTGTTTTTTTTGCACTGTGTGCATAGAGAGGATTTGGTTACCTTGGATTTTCATACTGCAGTGTCTTGAAGTAAGTATATACAAGTAGTATGAAGACCCATGATCAAAAATAAGGTACTTCCTACCATTCTTATTTCCTAACTTTCTCAGGTATCTCGTCAAGACCAGAATGGTTTGCCATAAAAAGAAGTAATATTTTTAATATGTTACATTCATCTTTAACGATTGCTAAAACGATTGTGTGAGTTTTGACAATTGTGACATGAAAGAGGTAGTGTAGAAAACAACAATGAGATATTATGTGCAATCGCACTGGCCGTTGCGTATGTGTGTCTTAGTGAGCTACGAAACCCATTTGCATTGTTTAACATCTCCAAAGAGGAAGACAAGGAGATAACTAGACACAAATGAGAGTCCATGGCAAATGCGTGCACCTATATGCTGTAGCTTTCTTGTGAACAGTTGGTTTTATTTACTTGTAGTGTTTTACTTCTTCCGCAATGAAAATTTACTTTCCGCGTAGAAGAATTGCTACACACTGTTTCCACGATGTACTACTGTACTTCGAGTTTGGTTGACTGTATGTATATCTAAAACGGGCAAGTGACCTTTTTTCATCCTGGAATATTCATCTACTTGGTCAATAACCGTAAGGATCGCTATTCACCATTATCGTCGCCATCGTCGTCATCATCCCCGTCGTCGAGACCATAGAACTTTACCTTAAATGCACTGCCCTGCCCTGTCGAAGACACACTTGACCACGGACCTGTGTTACAGTAACATGAAGCATCTCGTAGTGAATCTTCTCCAGTTGGATCGTCATTATAAAAGTATACCGGCAAGCCCCCGACTAACAGGTGGCCAGTTTTGGACATTGACACCATGCCCTTTTTACGCAAGGCAGATGATTCCTTAATACTATCATCAAGATAGATATCACAGTCATCGTCAACCTCCACATATGGCCAAACTGAGCCATCGTATTTAGGATTGTTATTATTGTCTGGCTTGTAAAAGTACACACAGCGAGGTAAGGACTGTGCTGGGCCGCCGCCGGTTGGTCCCGCCTTGGCTCCTGAGACGATCAATGCATTAATCATCCCGCTTGGCTTTTCCTCAGAATCAACTTTTGCAAGAGAGACTGTCACTTTGCACTCTGCCCTCCTGTGTTCGCCGGGTAAGGCTGCAACTGAAAGCACGGAAATCAATAGGGCTACGAACGAGGTCAACATAGTCATTATCTTTAAGCGTTCACATTCATGAAAATGTCTGCTTGACTCTTGCTGCGAGATTGTCCTCTTATACTGAAAGGTGTTGGGAGGACGTAATGTTTTTTGTAAACCATGATATCGAAGCAATCAATCAGTGAACAAAAGTATAATATCTAATATTCCACCCTCCCGAATTAGAAAAAAGGTTTATAGCTGACATTTTTCACAAAGATCTTACAAGTGGAGTGGTTCAAAGTCTCCCCACTACTTAAGGAATTTATGAGTGTAAAATTTCTCTCTTGTATATGGTATTGTTCGCAACTATCATTGGCCATACTTTCCCAGTATATATTCTGAAATCGTTAATTGGCCTTTGGTCAGTTTCCTTGTAGTCGAATGGAGTTTCGAGTTACGAAGTTTTATTAAATTTGAACTTCTATCCCTGCTAAATCATCTACCACTTTCGGGTTTACAGGTTCCTGAAACAGATAAACACTTTTAAATATGAATCTTCGCGAGTTCGAATAAACTCATGAACATGAATCAGTTGTAATTGTAAAATAC
Source organism: Creolimax fragrantissima (assembly GCA_033442365.1). Lineage (NCBI taxonomy): Eukaryota > Ichthyosporea > Ichthyophonida > Creolimax > Creolimax fragrantissima. The sequence goes on from JAWQFL010000007.1 coordinate 1,917,241, forward strand.
AATAGCTCGGAATCTTGACTCACAAATTCCTCTGTAGCTGAATGAATCTAAAATCCTTGCATCACAATCAACTGGCCAGCGTTCAGCAGAGTTCATACGGATTGTAGTTGTGTGGCATTCATAATATGCATTGGTGGCAATAGATGCGAGACTAGCGATTATTCTTCGCAAGCATGCAATGAGATAATAGTAAACTCAGGGTTCCAGCCTCTAAACATCTTAATACTATGTGTTTGAATTAAGTTGGAAACGAAAGTTGCCGGACAATTGTATACAACAACGTAAATAAATTATATGATGCCCAACTTGAGGGAGATATAGTGCCGTAAGAGCACACGGACAATTAACCAGAATATAAATTTGTCCTTCTGAATCTCTGTGAATATTCCTGTCCAGCTACCAGGCATGTGGTATTAGTATAGAAGGGGATCCAGTTTTACAAAACGATATTGCTTGAGCGTTACACTTGTAGCTAACTAAAAGAGAATCAATTACATAATGTAGAGAGTTATCATTGTATTCATATTCTTGACATTTTCCTCTACAAATAGCATCCAATCCCAAGTTTAAGACAGTGAAGATCCTTCAGGTTAATACGATTAAATATTAATTTGGTGATCGTGAATCTCTCTCTGTTCAAAGATTGAAGGTCCTCTAGGGAAATATTATTAAATATTAAATTGATGGTCGTGAATCTCTTTGTCTCTCTGTTTATAGATTGAAGGTCCGTCAGGAAAATATGATAAGTAAAAACTTGGTGGTCATGAATCCCTCTCTGTTCGTGAATCTCTCTCTGCTTTCATAGATTGAAGTTTCTTTTCTCCCTATAAAGTAGACTATATGCAACTGTTCAGCTCAAACATTATACTTCTTAACTTACTTCAACAACGCAAGCAATTATGAAGCTCATCACTGTTGCTTTCGGTCTTGTTGTACTTCTGTCTTCATGCTGTACTAACCCCGACTCATCCATGAAAATTTTCGAAATAGATGTAATTGTAGATCTCGACTACTCTTGTGTTCGTAGATTTCTTGATCGACTTTTCCTATTCTGCCGATTTTCGGAAGAGCTCGGCCACATATGTTCAAGTGCGAAGTAAAATCAACCGTGGTCGAAGTACAAGAGCAACAGTTTTCAATTCCGTGCAATCATATACATCATATAGACGTCGAGCGTGAACTTTCATACACTGGTCATAGACAACGAGATTCCCTCGTTCACTGTGAAATGCAGTGACGATCCATCCAAGATTCAATAAATTCGAGATGTGCAGGTACAGACATCTCCACTGGTCAATCTTTCTGGGTAGAAGTTGTAATTCTCTCAGCAGACAGTATGTTGGGCACCTGCCTGTCCAATTGATTCCCTCTTCCTATAGTGATCGTTTAACATGTCTTTGGTTGATGGAACGTACAGTTGGTGAGAGTGCACTACTACTACCAAGAGTTACACTACATAATAACAAAATTAACTCTTTGAAATGTTTTTTGTCAAACAACGACATTGCATAGTTGACTTTCATTTTCGTACAGAATTATGACTCTGTAGCCGTTTGGTTCATTCTATAAATAGAATAACATCTTTTCCAACATTTAGCTCAAAGGTGTGCAGAAAGGAACATGAACAATATACCAATCCGATATTTTGTTATGTTTATTTTACGCTAACATTTTCACTGGACATTGCAGATATGAACGTTGTTTATTCGGCCTCGGTATATGTTGTCCGAACAAACCACTGGCCAAAAAAGCATTACCATATTGTAATGTAATGACTATGTAGATTACGTAGATTATGTTCATGCATATTCTTTATTATGTAGATTACGTATATATCGCAAATACTTCGAACATCTGGCTGTGACATTCATGTTGGCTTTTATGATGACTTTCAGTCTCTGGGGTACAATAAATACTTAGCAAAAAGAGATGAGGTTTACACACAACGAGTTTACGATCAGAAACACTATCAAAAATGTCCGCTAGCGGCTCCACCGATTCCCTATCTCCATTTGAAATCGAGACCATGACACGTGGATTTCAGGACTCTCAGGCCATATACGTGATTGCAAAACTGGGAGTGCCCGATGTCTTGTTAGACGGCCCCAGACAAGTCGACTTTATTGCACGCAAATGTGGTGCGAATACTGACTTCCTCTACCGACTTCTTCGTTATCTCTCAGCGATAGATATATTTGTTGAGTCTGAAAATAGAACATTTGAAAATAACGCCAGGAGTTTGCCATTTTCCTCACGGAGTAGTTACCGTAAAGTATGTTTGATGCGCATGGAGTTAAACTATGAACCGTTCGGAAAACTCTTGGAGTGCGTAAAGCAGGGGACTGACGGTTATCAGTTATGTTATGGGATGGGAATGTTTGACTATCTCAAAGATAGGGATGAACAGCGCTTGGTCTTTACTGACGCAATGGAGGAACTCGCAATCAACTATCGTCAAAAAGTGGTAGCAGCGATCGATCTCAGCAAACTAAATCGAACAGTTGACTCGTCTGTCACTTTGGTGGATGTGGGTGGGGCTAATGGCGCCTTAACTTGCGCAATGGTAAAAAACTTTCCAAACTGGAAAGGAATTGTTTTTGACCGACCTGAGGTGGTTCCGGTAGCTATCAGTTACGCTAGTACGATGGGACTCTCAAACCGGGTAACTACACATGCAGGTGACTTTTTGAAGAGTGTACCCACTGGTGATGTGTACTTCATAGGTTACATACTTCACGACTGGAGTGATGATGATTGCGTAACTATACTGAAGAATATTCACAATGCAATGCCAGATGGGGCGGTTTTGGTGACTATGGAGATGGTCATTAAAGAAGGCTTTGGATACCAAGAAAGTAAGATAAGGGATCTAATTATGATGACTATGTTCAACGGCAAAGAACGGACTACAAGCGAGTTCAAGAAGCTGTTCACAAGCGCTGGATTTGTTCTCACAGACGTCGATGATGTACCACCCACTGAGCACAGTATCCTTTACGCACGAAAGGCATAAATTTTTCTGTTCGCAACTAGGTTTATTGCAGTTATGCTTACCATACTGTACAGACTACATAATACAATAACATAGATATGCAATTCAACGCGATAGAAGTACTGTCTCGATGTAGTTAGTGTCTTATAAAGCTGATCATGGAAGGATTTCCTGTACGTACAGGTCTGCGTATTCTTTCCTATCTTTGCTTTATCCTTTACAACAGGTAACGTTGTTTACATTACATCAGAATATACACATGTGATGCAATTGAGACTCAACAGTTCACCCTTTTGACCATCTATATAGTCACTCTGGAATTCATCTTAGCGTGTATAGCATCTCCACAAGGTCATACCCAGATAGCCTTGGGGAGATTCTTGTACTCATATCCACTATGACCTTTTCGCTCCATACCGAATAGAATCATCTCAAGTTGCAAATGCGTTTCTTGTTACCATAGTATCCTGTATCTATTGGCCAACAACATCTTGTAGTTCTGTTTAGTGCACTATTTCTGTCAACGTCTCCATGGTCACATAATCAGCCAAGAGAAGCTAGGGTTGATGAAATCGTTTACGTTCTTGAAAATGGAACTGGAAATCAAGCAAAGCAACATAATATCAGGTGTAGGTATTTTGTATACTGGAATGTACGTATACATGTGGATATGAGAGTTCCTTTATGAGTACTTTATGTTCCTACATTAGCATGAATTCCTGTGTGTGTACTAAATACGTTAGGTCTACACTAACTAGATAAATACGAAAACTGACAACTTTCAAGCCTTTTTGTTTCAACTACTTACTGTCACAAGTTTTACTTGAGATCGAGGGACTGTTTAGTGACAATCTATTGGTGGGACTAGAGGCTGGACATTGGGTACATGCTGAGAAACGATTGAGTTCATCGACACGGTCAAGCACTTCTTATAGGTTTCATTCATGTAGGAGAATGCATAGTAGAGCTAACGACAGAAGTTTTTCTAAGATCAACAATATTTATTTATTCACAGCGGCAGCGGGAGGATAACACACACACGAGGTGCCAAATAATATGCACATTTAAGCATAGAATAGAGGTAAAGCACTAAAGCATAGTGCACACATTTATTACTTTCCAATAAGGTGTTTGTTCGAGTGCTACTATACCCTGACACGATCACTGCCTTATTAGAGGTGGTCTCGTCGTGCTATCATTGGGTTGTATGTTGCTCTGTCACATATTCCGTATATATATACACATGACACCCAACCATGTGGAACCACAAAAATGAACTGCCAGCCATGCATGAATAGTCGTTTGTAGAGATCGACGAAGACATATTTGAATATCATGAGTGCACCTTACGGTGCAGATGACAGTGGGAGTAGAACTTCTGTGAAGCAGGCAGCTCAGAGTACGCAACAAAAACTGCCTATTCCTAATCAAGCAGAGATAGACGAGAGTTTGCACGACGCGATTGTTGGATTCTCTCCTGCTCAAGCACCTATGAAAAATGTACAGCAAACATTTTCACCACCGTGGGTGCAAAGAACACAAGCAAGCACAGAACTGCAAACCTACGATTCTAGTATTAGCACCGAAGACGCGTGTGAGTTAAATTGCCTTGGGAGTGAAAGTTTGGTCACTGTACACACTCAGTCACAGCAAGATAATTTGGCACCCGGTGAGATTGCGTCTGGTCTACTGACAAGGCACTTTGAGTCCAATACTTGGAGCTATCCGGACGCCCTGCCCTTGGAATCGGTTGAAGATAGTTCTGGATTTGTAGGGGCCTTTCTGTGTCACAACTCCAGTGCAATCGCTCTTATCTACCGCACACTGTCTGCTAACAAATGGCTCAAGCTTGTAGGGAGAGCACTCACGCCCTTAACCATTGACATCTCGTCCGACGGCGGCAAATCAAAGGGTATGGCGGTGCATGTTTCACTGGAGGGTGCATTAGAGATGTTGAAGCCGACAGATAGACTCCATAGTGAAATGGCTAAGTTACTTCTACTCACCCAAGTACAGTACGTCCCGGGGTACAGGGCAGGGTTGCAAGGCAGTCAAAATCCGGAAAGAGTTGGTGCTCGTGCGACTGAGGTGGCGCCGTTCCGGTTTATAGAGCTGTTTGCAGGGATTGGTGGTTTTCGTATCGGGCTTGAGGCGCTTGGAGGCAAGTGTGTCTTTTCATCTGAGATTGATGCTATGGCCCGTGCTACCTACGCAGCAAATTTTAGAGACAGCGAAGGCACATTGGCGGGTGACATCACCGAGATTCATGAATCAGATGTCCCGGACCATGAGGTGCTCACTGCAGGGTTTCCCTGTCAGTCATTCAGCAAGGCAGGAGACGAAGACGGTCTCGAGTGCTGCAAAGGCAATCTTTTCTTTGAGGTGATTAGGATTCTGCGGGCAAAGCGACCACGCGCACTTCTGTTAGAGAATGTGGCCAACCTTCTGAAACACGAAAAAGGCCGCACGCTTGCTACAATACTGTTTCAGATACGAAAGATTGGCTACGTCGTGCATTGTAGGGCTTTCAATGCTCGGGCTCTGCTTCCTCAGCAACGAGAAAGGCTATTTATAGTAGGATTTCGAAAGGACGATCCTGCAGCGGGGCGCGAGTTCTCGTGGCCCGATATACCGATTCTACCTCGCTGTGTTAAACATATCCTCGAGACCTCTGGCGACGAGCATATATCAACATATGCGCTGAGTGATATCCGATGGAACAAGATACAACGTACTGACTATTACATCACTAACCCGAAGCGGCGGCTAGTGCAACGCGACAGTGCTGCCCGAACACTTATGGCTAGTTACAAATCGGGATGTATGCGATTTTCCGAGTTTGTTGCTCCGCTATCTTCAAACGAAAATCCACGGTTCTACACCCCACGAGAGTGCGCTCGACTACAGGGCTTTCCCGAAAACTTTGTGCTAGACGCTGAAGAGAGAAACATTAGTGCCTCGAAACGCGGGATTCTACAAGCCATCTACACTCAATTAGGAAATGCAGTTTGTCCCCCGCTCATTGCTGCGATCGGTACCAGTATCACGCGCACCTTAAACGTACAATTAAATGAACCCACACTTGTTTCGTCGATAAACGCTTCATGCAAACAATCCGACATGCAAACTCATCCTGTGCTACGGCTTTTAGTAGCTAGCACACACGATGTCGACTCAGTGCGACTCAAAACCTACTGGGAGGCTTCTGTGGCACGTACCATGTAAAGCCGATCCGACTGCAATATAGAGTTCGAGAACGGTAAGGGTTTGCGACTTTCGTACTAGACGAACATGTTGAATCAATTTAACAAGGACTCTGAAAACGCACGATGGTGTTGTTGGGTTGTTTTCATTTCATACAAACAGCCAAAGCCGGTCGAATACCATCAACTTGCTCGGGTCATGTGCATGTGAGCAAGAGAGTGAGGAGGAACACACTGACCAAATCGTGAACCATCAACCTTAATTTATTGGTCATCGAAGGTCTATCGACAACTAAAAAGCAGTCCTGTTGTACATTAATGAATATATAAAGAGCAGCAAGGATTTGACCTTGGAATTACTCTATAACATTTTTCTATAACAAGATTGGGGTTGCATAAACGTTTGAGAGGTAGAAAACGTGACAAACAGCTGACTGGTACGTGGACAATGTGAGGACAATGTGAGGTTGAATTTTTTTCCATAGTTGATACTCTAGTATATAGAACCATTACTATATACAGAGAAGTCCACATTTTATGTCTATTTAGGACGTCGTGGGGTTTGTGGTCTTTACAATCGAAAGTTACAATGGTGGTGTGATGGGTTGCCATTCATCAACGTTACTGCCCACATGCAGAATCACGCTATTAGTATCAACATAACCGTACACGCTCTTTTCGTGCAAGTTTATTCATGCACTACTATATTTGTACATGGTAAAATGTGCGCAGTTTGATTCAAGATCAAGACTTACATTCACAGAGGGCCAAGCATTTTACAATTGTTTATGGATGGACTAATCTTAGACAGAAATCTCGGAGGAACCTATCATCCAGGTGTATTTCTGGAAATTCACCTGTTATTTATAATCCATCCAAATGAACTGCATTTCTTCACATCGAAGGAGACCAGTAGCAGTCACATTACATGATTAATTTCAGTTTGCCATAAGAGAGTCTGTATCCGGATGTTCAGCAGACTATTTTCTATCTCTAGTGCGTTGAAGTTGAATTTGTAGCAGTGCCTGTACAGTGATGTGGAATATTCCGCGAGTCAGATGCAAGTGTCAATATATAAGTTCTGCATGAGCACTCATGAATGTATTAACATGTATACGTAATACATGTTGGTGCGTTCCTTTCATAAATAATTGAGTATACAGGAGATACTTCAAGAGCCCTGTAAAGCTTTGCTCATGTGCTCATAGTGTTGTAGATCAGATTCAGGGTTTGTACTCATACTGCAACAAATCGTACGGAAGCGTCATTTGGCATCAAGCCTGACAGTTACGCTTACATCAACACATTGCAGTTTTAGCGATTATCTTACTTGATGGATTGCTTGTGGAGCAATATTCATTCGATTAATCTCCAACAGCTGCAAAGAACAAATATATCGAAAAGAGAAGAGTTTCACAATCATTTAATAGTAGTATATACGCAAGGAACTTGTCCATAAACTTACACAGTTTGTTATGTACACATTATCTAGGTAATAAGCCCTCAAGGAATTTCGCTGCTACTTCAACTGGATTGATAGCAAATATGTCGGTCGTAACGTACATATATACAAGCAGTGATACATAAAATAATGTCATTACACTCTATACCGCAATAACAGGAAATCACGAGTACTTACCACTTTGAAAAGTTCTTTGCTGATCGTAACATTACTAAGCAAGCAAAGCTTGTATAATTCAGCTGCGTGAAGTGAAAAACGGGATGCATGCTTTAGAGGCGGCATTGTGAGATGTCATAAACCTAGTTTTGTATTTATTATAACTAGAATATGGACAGATGGTAAACACTGGTGAAATCATATACAAAACATAATTAACTTATGCATGTCAGAACATTTCTTTACAAGCAAGAGCAATCACATTTTCTTCTACGTATATATACTTACAGATTTGCAGTTAGGCTTTACATGAATGTTTACTTTACAGTTTTAGTAATAACATGAAAATTGACGTATATGTTCGAACATGCGCTAGCATAGCGACCCATGTTGACAATAAAATAAATTTTCAAAGTACGGACCGACACAAACAAGGATGCGACGAATGTGTGTACAGGTACACTGGATTCTGTTACCTTCAATTTCTGTTAGTTCCCCTCTAATGACCATCATTCAAACGCTAGCAAGACGTTGTCAAGAATCACACAGCTGTGTACACACTGTTTAAAAACGAAGTCCTTATAGTTGAAGTCTGTTATGAATGTACTTCATCAGATCTGCTGGTGTAACTAAACCCTTAATGTAACTAAAAACCCTAACCTTACGGTTGGTTGCCATGTACCACTAACACACTTACTTTGTTGAACGATTGAAAAGCGCGGGGTGAGTGAGGCAGGGGACGGTAGTTTTGGAGTTTTGGAGTTTTGGAGTTTTTGGGACAAATGTTCGGTTTTGGGTTGGTGTTAAAAAAAAAACAAGACCCCAAAAATACGAAATCCCCCTTTTTTTTGGTTTTATACTTACTGTGCGAAATCTGGAATTTTGGATTTTCGAGCGATTTTTAGAAACTATTTTGGAGCCAATTACGATCATCTGGCATATGTGCGATAATGATACTGTAAGCGGACACAAATGTATACATACACACACACACACATATATATACATACACACACACACACATACACTTTGTCACGAGCATAATAACGTCCAAACATTGCTGCTACCTCTTATGCTAGCACTGTGCATTGCACAAAGATACCTTTCAGACTTTAACTGTATACCACACAAAGGTGCTGCGCAGACTTATATACTGTGCATCACAGAAAGGAGTTTAACGGGGTCGTGTAACCCTACAACATCGGAACAACATCACAGTGTACGCACTCTAAAGTATCAATGTCTAAGACCATGTCATGTACAGGGAATTTTTAGTCTATTTGGCTCCAAACTGCCTTTCGACCCTTATACGTATTGACAGACTTATACGTACCTATGTATTTACTGCTCTAGCGCTGACAGAATGCGAAGACACTCAGCCACGAAACTAGATAATATAGGCTCCAATGCACATGTGCGTATACCGAAGATTCGCACACCCTACCACAAGAAACGCTACTACGTGTTAATTCTTTTTTTTTTGGCTATATACGTCATTATTTATCGTAAAAATCATGCAACCGAGGAGCTGGTACACACAAAGTGCCTACCCACAGCTGTTTGGAGCCAGGTATGTAGATGACACATTTATATATATTAATTTTGATAGTAATATAATGTTTAAAATCTCCAGCCAGTGAAATTCTATTTTGTCTGTAGTGCGTTACGAAAGTTCACTGTCTCACATGCGTACATGTCTACTAATGAACGTGTCAAAAAGAAAGTTCGCTCAACACGATTGTCGCATAGGCAACGGACACAGTAATGAACTGCTAACCGTGCGATATGTTCCTGAATTTCAGAGTATTGCTCGCACATGCTGTGATGTCTATCCTTATTCCGTTGAAGGTGGTAATGTGATTGACAACGGTGGTGCATATACTACTTCAGGTGTATAACTAGCGATGGGAGTTTTAGTCCCAACCAACGCATACTATATACACATCGTACATGCACCTACATTGAACACGCCTGTATGTAAGGGGAGTGCCAATGTAAATATGTGTATAAATATTCTTTGTTCGTATGTAGAATAGTCAAGACAGAAGGAAGTATCCGTTGCATGCATTTCGCAAATCTTTGGTCATGGCAAAAGCCCTTATCACTGTCTACCCTATGATCAATTTCAGGTGACATCCACAAGGGATCTAGCGTTTATGTTGAGGAGAAAAATTTGGTAGATTTTGTTAAGAACATATTCTCAGAGTTACCAAAGTCCATTTCGATAGTACTGATATCTGACCAAAGTACTTCCAGGCAAACCTTGGAAGTGTTTGGACGAGATAAAGGTAAGTATGTCTACATACGCTCATAGAACACACACAGAGCTAGATGTAGAGATAGATGCATAAACTATATCGGAATGTCTACATAGCCGCACTAGCTACAAAGCCACACTAGTATGCGCTTGCCCCTCATAAACACATGCATGTAGACTGATATCACACCCGCAGGCTCGGCGCTGTAGATAGTGATTACGCAGAGACAACGATTACATTCTAATGGTTTGATCATATAAACATGCACATGACGAGACACGGGCATACATGTATGTTTTACTTCTGGTAAAAACTGCATCGCTCAGATGTGCTGTATTCCATTTCCATTGTGTAGGCCGGTGCCGTTTTGTCTATATTGATACACAGTTGCGTACGTGTGGACATATAAACACAAAGCCTTTTGTATACATATATATGTTCTTTTCGTTAAGGAACACGCCCGTCACCCGCATCCCAACGTAAGACCTATATCTAACAAGAGAGACCAGGACTTTTTTTTTGATTTTCTCACGTTTATGTACACCAAAGATATGGTCATCGACATCGCTTTCTTATTACACTTGAAATCGATTTCTGATATGTTGTTCGCATGTTAGGTAGCGTCTTGTTAGACGAAGATGATTGGAGTATAGCTCTGGAGGACTTTTTAAGCGATAAACGGTTAGATCATTGGTTTGTACAAAACCTTGATCTTGTCAAGTGTCCAAAGAGTAAGCCTGACTGCGGAAAGTATGACAGTATACCAAACTATCTTGCACAAAAGGTACGATAATCTGCGTGAAGTAGGAATTTATATTTGTGCACTAGCTTTCATATAGTTTAGAAAATACATGTTCTTATGTGTATTTATATATATGTGCATGTTCGAATGCTAATATTTTAGTGTAGGTGTAGGTGTAGTGAGAGTAAGGGAATGCGAGCAGGAGTATAGTGTGCCTGTATGCAAATATATCGTAGGTGTGAGAGTTATGAGAACAGATGTGTAGATCTCTATATAGATACTGAACAAGTTTTTTGCTGATCTTTTCTGTATTGCAACATGTACAACCACACTGTAGTACTCTCTATTTGGCAACACTTGTACTGAAACGGTAGCGTCCATACACTACACACACGGCTGATTACTTACGTTCTTGTAAGTAAGTGCTATTCTCTCGGGCTTACATTTGCTTATTCACGTTAATGCAGGTCACCTTGATACCCGTGGGTGTGGATTTGTCTGACAAGCTACATACTAACGATTTCTCTTCATGCGACTTACAACGCACTTTGGAGTACATGAACAGTAAATTTCCAAACTGGGCAGACAGACCTGAAAATATATTGACAGTGTTCAGTGAACTAACAACGGACGACCAGAAAAATGTATGTGCATGTAGTTTGCACTCTTGTTCGAGTGTGAACGCGCATGCCCTCATGGTTGTGTGTATGTACAAGAAGCGTGCTTGTCGATTAGTATTTCGCACATGCACGGACGCACGCATAGAGAAATGATGACCTTATAAAAGTTCCCATCATCATTGCTCGCACAGGCACACGAGGCTATAGCTGCTATGCAGCGCGAGTGCAACAGTTGTATAAATCAAATTCGAAGTACGACCAAGGAGAAGCTCTGGGCATCACATGGCAGTAGTGCGTACGTGTTGTCACCTCAAGGTCGTTCTATCGATACTCACGGAGTATGGGAAGCTCTTTTTCTAGGTACATGACACTAAACGTATGCGTTCGATTGTTGTTGTTACTTATTTCAAGACTACAATAAGTGTGTAGTAATTGAAAATTCTCATACAGTTATATGGCCTATGACTTAAAATTTGCTGACGAAGTGATAGCGATTGAACATAAGAGCAATATTTTACTCCTTCAATTATGCTTATATATCTACATCATGTGCAGGGTCTGTGCCGGTGGTGATAAGTTCACGTATGGACTCTCTATATGAAGAATTCCCAATTATTATTCTGAAATCATGGAACGAAATTAGCACTTTCAAGACATGGAAGGCTGACATAGTTCGACGGCATGGTTCAAACCCTTTCAGTTTCCGTATGAGACAGAAACTCACTACCGGGTATTGGGTGGGGCGTATAGAGGCCATGCAGAGAGGCATCACTCAATCCCAATAGAGGTTTAGGGTTTTATTAATTCATCACAAACCTTGGTCAACTTGTTATGAATGGATTCTATGCATACATACCATGATGTATTTAACAAATTGGTATATAATATAGTTCTTCCTAAGTATACTAGAAACGATGACATTGAGTGTATGAATATCGAAATACACGAATGACTTGGTATATAGTACGACATTGTAGCAGATTCTACTTTGTATTGGCAAATCTTTATATTATGACTAATACTCGGAGTTGTAATGTGTGTATGCTATAAACCACAACGGAGCCACACAAGCTTCTGTTCTTGAAAAATTGCACTGTTACTTTCATATGGAAATTCAATGAAGCAAAACTGGTTTGCTTCTCCAGTTAAAATTAATAAAATTCTTGCGGGGTTTCACATATCAAGTTACTACACTGCTTATGCTACGAAGAAATATGATGGCAGGCATGTATTACAAAGTATCTCTCTTGTCAATGAAAGGCATTCAATCTTTCAGATATGCGAGTCTTTCTAGGGTTTAGACCATGTATGTAACAAGTTGAAAAGTTTATTGAATCTCCCTACATCAACTCGTTGAATAAAAGCTCTTCCGTAGTGTTAATATGATTGTAACTTCTATAGCAAAATACGTTCACAATTCACAACTAATCGAACCCTCAACGTGTGATGGATCCGTGAGCTAGAAGGCTTCTGTTTTTGCTCAAGTATCCAATCAGGGCCACATTGTGGATGATATAACTTTGGTGCGCGAGTCTATGTGTTCCAAGATGCTTTTCACGCTCTTCTCAATCCATTGCTTAAGATATTTCTGACGACTGTGGACACATGGTAGACTATATTTGTACTTAAAATAGGAAGGTCAACCTTGTGTGTTGCCTGTTGTGTTCGTAGGCAGAAAATGTATGTTTGTATTCTCGTGTGTAAAGCTATAATACACTGTGCAAATAATACGTTCTACTCTTGTTTGTTGTACCGCTGTATCGCAAAGTATACTCGCGCACTTCTTCCAGAATGTACATTATAACGTCTATTAGAATTTCGAAACTTGCTTTATATTCCTTGGATTCACGTTACTATTGCAACTACAAAAGTAGAGTTGCTCTAAAAAAAGTACAGCAGCTCAACATTCGAGTACCTCGTATACGTTTCCAATCTAAAACAGATCACATTAAAGTATACTGAGTGTGGACCACCCTTGTCGTTATGTGTGCGGTGCACGGTTGATTGGCTATCACTTGAGTTGTAATGGTATGTGCAAAGGGTTTAATTTTTTATCGTTTCATTTAGCGGCGTTATGAACTGTTGTGAGTTCTAAAAAAAATCATAAAATGCATTAACGCATACCTCGAATCAACTTAAGTATATGTACATACGAAGAATAGCATAGCTTTCACACATAAACGTAGCGCCTTAGTAGAGAATATATATAGGATAATTCACCCCATGATCTCTTCATGTGAAGGGTTTACGTTAGCATGCTATACCAATCCGAACTCCGAATCTGAACTATATTGGTAGTGTGTGTATTATACCAATATATATGAGCGAAGAATATGCAGACGTTCCGAATGGATGGTGGTCTAATCGTCCATGCAGGTGTACATGTACGTATAGCTGTAATGTCGAGTAGTTCGCCATTTCACTAAGAGAGTACGTACTTATACATGTTCAATGACGAGAATGCGCTATACTATACCTGTAGTGTCTATCAAAAAGGTAAATGTTTATGATATTCTTTGAAGATATCTCAACTCCACGTTTGGTACGAGGGTATGCGGCGAGCTTTCTTTCTAGTCTGGCTCCAATGGATGCATAAAGAACGGTCTCCGTCTGTTGTGGGAAGAAACTGGTAAGGTATGCTCTGCTGTCTAGATTTTAGTTTAGAGTTTATTAAAGCGTAAGTCTATTACTTTGCAAGATGGCTTGTGAAAATCCAAGTTCAAAATTTTACGTTACATCCCGTGTTGTACTCCTATGCACGACTACACCAATCTCACATCAAGTACATGCTCCTATGTTAGCAAGTGTGATCATACAGTTACCGAGGGAGTCTTAAGTGTGTACCTGGCCATGTTATTGCACTTTGTACACTATATATTTGCCGCGGTACTATATAGCTATCAATAGTGGGGCAAACACAAGTGCGTGTGCCGGACTGAATGCGTAGAAATAATGACCAACAGTTGTTAAGATTAAAGAAGTATGAACTACTTGGAAGTGTTTACTGCGCTTTCGGAGTAATGTGTTGAAGAACTACAGTTGAATTGATAGCAACTATAAGCACATGTTCAACTGTAGTTCTCCATCCCACTTCAACACATTACTCCGAAAGCGCAGTAAACACTTCCAAGTAGTTCATACTTCTTTAATCTTAACAACTCTGAAATGACTTGTTTTTACTACAAAGTAGTAAGCATAAAAAAGAATCATCCAATTTGGTCACTTTCCATTTCGTCTATCGAGATGAGAGCACGAAAATTTGCAAAGGTCAACACAGCGGCTAGTTCCCTACTTTGCTATTAAGACTGTACAGATGCTGTTCTGGACGCGTCAGCAGAATATGCACTCGAGAAACTAACAGAACCGTATGCGTTGCTATTGGCTGTGCAACGGACAAATGCTGACCGACCCGTGCTTGGTTTGTGTGACTGCACTTTTACACGTTGTTGGTACGACACACAGGACTTGACGTTAGCGACTGTTCAACAAAAATGTGTAGCAGTACGGTGTGAAAATTACTGCGTCGTATTAAAGATGGTATTCCCAGACAACTACACTAAATGAGTATCGTCTCAACGCAAGACAACAGAACAAAAATTCAGCAGCGTGGACAATGTAAATGATATTTTCTTTAAACTTTAATAATCATTTCAGTTCGTTTTTCTAAAAACTGTTCGGTAACAATTACTATGTACATTTCAGGTACCATCACGGGTTGCACGTGTCGAGGCATTGTAATTTGCCATACTTGATCCGCGTAAAAACGCGGTTCATGAACCTCTACATGGTTATGTAGACAATCCAACCAGCACGCAGAAACGCTTCCTGCTGAAAAATCGAACGGAGACATTCACGGGCATTCTTAGTCCCAAACAACATGGCCGAATACTGCGGGGGTTTTAGGGGTATTTTAAAACAGGCGTTTGGTGGAATGGAAAGCCGGATTTGACTGAACGGAAGACTGAAGGGTGTGTCGATGCTCATTGTCTGATTTTTCACACAATGGTTCAAACTGAATCAGCTCATACGCTTAAAGTGCGGTGACGCCATTTCCGAATTCATATTTACTACTATATTCCTTCACAATTCGTACAAACGAAACTACGGATGAGTACACCGTGTGAAGGTAACTAATTTCCTCCGTCCTCCTCACATTATTATTATAAATGGTGGTGCAGTGGTGCGGTTAGCTGAAGAATGGCTGTAGAATAGAAGAGGACGTAGAGCGGACCTGGTTTTTGGCCGGGATTAAGTTATAAAATTTTCTCTCGCCGTCTATGCCATACTTTCCACTCACCCAAAGACCTCTCTCCCTTGTTTGTTGTTGTTCTTTCCGCTCGAGTTCATAGTAAGTCTTCCAGAGCGCTGAAATGGCTTTGTAGAAAGTCATCTTACATAGATGTTATAGACCACACGACTTGAAAAGATCAAAAGTACACAGTTGACACACGCAGATAAAGCGCACTGTTATGTGTAAAACAGTAAAGCTCGTTGTGCAACCGTTCACAAGTAACTTAAGAGGACACACGAGTCGCAGTTTGGAGAGAAGTGTAAGAGGAACTTAACAATTTATCCCAAACCGTGCGTGCATGCATGTTGGGCGAGCGAAAAAAAAATAAACGACGAAACGGATACAAGAAACAAATTTGCCCCAGCCAGGAAGCAATAAGCAGCAGTAACAGCAGCAGCAGCAGAATCAACAGCATCAACAGCATCAACAACAGTAACAGTAGCAGCAAACAGCAGCGTTTAGGGTTGTTAAACTGACATTTGTGTAACGAAGATTTGGTTCTCCTTCCCTCACTCTCTCACAATTTTTTCTTCTTCTCATAATTATTTTTTTGCTGGAGGTTTTTTTTTACCAGCTGTCAACCCACTGGCCCGTGCCAACAAACCCCCGAAATGCTGGTCAAGAGGTAAGGGGAAGGTGAGGATAGGTGCGGACAAGTGTGGACATGTGCGGATGAGTCCGGACAGGTGTAGATTTTGAATCGTATGTATTGTCCGTCCCATCCGTCCGTGTCCGTCTCATCTATGATATAGAGTGAGTCGGATAGAATTTTCTCCATCCAGTCCGTCCAGTCATTCGTATCGATGGAAACGGCGCAGAAAAATAGGAAAAAAAAGAAAAGAAAGAAGAAAAAAATCGGAAGAGTATTTTTATAGGGGACATTCGTTTACTATGGCGTAAATGGATAAGCCCGATCTATACGTTGTTTTGTTGGGCAACTCTGAACGTCCATAGGTACACTCGTTGACTGTACCCTAACTATCTATACCCATGAATGCATGTGGATGAACAGGAAACGACTTGACTGATAATTAAAAGTAGTTATCAGGTAAATTAACCAAGTAGTAAGTAAGTAGAGCAAGCGATCGAGCCCCTCGTGATTTTTTTTTGGTTCCTTATGCGGACTTTGAATCAGTTAAAAGGAGATTTAATCAAACCACGCACATGAGCTTATTAATTACGAAACGTGATGGTATGTACGGTACACTCTTACATGTGATAAGGGAGACATTTATTCAACATTCATCAATAGTTTCACAGTCTTGCAAATAACTTATGGGATCTTAAACGTGTTTTCTATCTCGAGTACGATTGGGTATAAGTATTAAGTCAACATCTTCATCAAAGCATAACCCTTTTAAAAATCAGGAGGAACAAATATGTCCACAGCAATGCTCGATTACCTACACTACCAACAGGTGTGCAATTTGTCAGTCATGTGTGATAAAAAAAAAAATATTGCTAATGTTTTAAATGCAGAACCATGCCTGCGAATAGGAAGATCAGAAATTAGTCCCTTTTGAAGTCTCCCATATCCCTATGCCCATGCGCCCCAAAACAAAGACATTTGTTTGGACCATAGAGTTGGAATTTCATTGCATCATAATCGGATAACTCCGGATGTGAATTTATGTCACTAGTAAATGTTGGTGAGTGAATGAATGAAGGAAGTACTTATTCCTTTAGCTGACTCCGAGGGGTTGGGGTTGGCACGATTTCCCATTATTATTATTCTTAGGGTGTCATTGGTAGGAGTTCGTTCATTCACCCCATCATTATCATTTATGGCAATTTTATATCCAATCATATTTTAATAAAGATATGCTTTAAAAGGGCTACAAAATCTAATCAGTTGAAATTAAAACGTACTCTACTATAGGTCAATACAATCACGTTCAACCGCAATTAGCACTCTTCTACTCGTCGTTAAAAACGTGGAACCCATAATTAGGGCATATCGCGTAGACTTGTCCTATCCATTCTGCTTGACATTTCTAAATCTGTTTTCTTTTGGGATCTGTGGTTTTAAGTTTATGCTGGTTTTTAGTAACAAACACTCCTTCCCGCATAGCAGTAATAACACTTAGCACAAACCTTATAACCTCCCCTCAACTTAAGTCATTGGTATATTGGGTATGCCGTCTAGCCGGATAACCTACGTTCAAACCCGGTAGTCGGTCGGTTTATAGCGCCAAATGTCTTCATTGTCCGTTCTGATCAGCATCAAAAGAGAAGGTGACGTAAATATATGATACTTAACTACTCGTAACGTGAAAACTAATATGTTAATCTGGAAACCCCCGGTCGGCCCAGTTTGACTCTGAGCCCTGGTCATTGGACTGCGGTAAGCTGACAATCGTATGCCTAAGCTCAGAGCTAGACAGTGCCTTTATGATTCCAGAGCTTGTCATCAAGAAGTTGACATTTGTCAATTGGTTAAAAGCATGGTCCTCAATGAGTCAACCACGTTACTTCTTACACGGCGAAGACGTGTAGGAAAGCACGGAAAGAGCTCATGTACATACCTTATGGAAGTGAGATTCAGTTTTCGTATCTTCTGAACGAAAGAGCGTATTTGGATGAAATCGTGATTACCAACATACAATTCTTTCGAGCAATTTATTCGCGACTATTACATACTTTGTTATTCGAAATGATGTTTTTTAATACCGTTAGATGACACACAAACCTTCCGTCCCATGCAAAGCTTCAAGTATGTGGAGTTTTAGTGAGATCGAAAGATTGAGTTGTTACTATAGATGAGATGAACTGCAATCCACATCAACAGGAATGTCACTTCCTACGCCATCAGTCAGACACTTTGCTCAGAATAGACCAATAGATCCACTATTAGGTATTTGTGTGAGAGATGACTGTGATTGTGCGAGTCAACAGACTTTATTGAAAGAAGAGAAGTACCCAATTGTATTCAGGAGTGTGAATACTTGTGTAATTTAATTTCAATGCACACACACGCACGCACCACAGGAGACAAGACATCTGAATATATTCTTCTTCATTTATAAATATTTAACGCCCGAAGGTCGTCTGTCATATATATGTATATGTATGCCTTTGGAACACATTCATGTAAACTCAGAAATGCAAGCGCAGCTATGACGTATGTATGTATGTGTATCCATTACGTCGATTGTTCAACTGATTGTTCTTCTGCGCTGCATATTCAGGTGACACAAAAACAAAGATGAAAACCAATGCTTGTTGTTTCGTTGTTTTTATATGAACATTGTAAGCCGTACGACGAGAATATACGTACGCATCTCTGTGCAATCTAGTTCGGTTGCCTACTTCCTACATAGACCATCTTCTTTCATGCACAAGATTAACTTCATTTTTAATCTCTAGTTTTCATAAAATAGTAGTAGGGTTCATATTTTTGTTATACGCGCAATGGTAAATCCCAATATTTGACTCTCTTGCAAAGATGATGGGAACATGGCCTGGATCTTCGCACCACTCTCGTATGTACAAATAGACAGATTAAGCGAGTGCTAAAAGGATAGTTTGCACTGCAGACGAATCCTGATAATGTATATCTCAAGATTATGGATAGAGATAGCGAATGCGGTTAAGGCAGATCATAGATTACTAACTACTCGTGCAACTAATAAACTTGCAACAAAGAAGCAAATGGAAATCGGAAACACCTAGACGAGGAGATCCAAACCTTTATATGATACGTACGGAGATTCTGGTATACGTCTCATGCTTCATGGGACGCCAACATGCTGACATAAGCAAGCTGGATCGAGGTATACCCTTTAATTGCCAGATTCTATGTGATGGTTCACGCGTGCAGGAAATCTTTCTTGTTCGGGAATAGTTCAAAATATAGCTCTAAAGAAGCGAACGGACAAATTTATATTGTACCGTATTGAAAGTGTACATAATTAGACGACTGTCCTTGTCTAATTTCATGAGGCGGACATTAGGGCAAAATTCGGATGTGGGTGCCCGATCTTGCCATCTCACTTGTGGTGAATGTCGGGTGCATGTGTAAAGTAAAACTTGACGGACACTTTCACTCTAACTCGTAGATACATTATCTTAAGAAGTTCCGTTTTCGCAGCATATACTACAGTCGTCAACAAGGAGTCAGATTGGAGACCAACACAACCTTTTGCTGATACGGCTGTGTGAATGAGGGGTGTGTGAGTTCACCTTACAGAAAGAGTATTCAACAATTGTGGGCTATGAACAAGGTCCTAGTAAAATATTCACACGAGTGCTTCCATTTATGACGAAAAATGCGCACAAAGAACGTATACATAATTAGGTACGTTTCCATATTGATACAAAATGTAACACTTATGTTGTGTAGATAATATATTCTACACCCAAAACCTCGAACCCGAACCCGAGAGCACTTGTCTCAATCTTCACACGAAATGGATAGTTTCGAAAAATAAAACGATATCTCACCCATTCAATTAAGCAACCAGACTACAACAAATTGAGCAGACTTTTGAATTGATTACTCTTAATGTCAAGTTTACTATTCATTTATATATACAATATAGCCCGGTTCGCATGTACATTACTACCGTACCGTACTAAGTATACAGGTACACATTTCATTTCGATTCGCCAGTTGCAGCACTTCCCTTTAGATCAGCGACATATGCTTCAGGTTTAATTAGACCTCCAATCGACTGGAAAACTGACTGCCAGGAAGGCGAATACATTAACTCTACAAGGCTCTTCGCAAACACGAAACTAGATTGCTTCATAGGGTATTTGAGTGCAGCTGGGATAGCCGTACGCACACCAGGAATACGGTCTGATGTAATTGCACGCTGGTTACAATTTCCTCGAAGTCCCTCTGGCCCAGCAAATCGGTCAAAGCCAGAAATATTGACGCCACCGAAGGGTAGGGATTGACATAGATAGTTCACGCCAAAGTCGTTGATGTTGCACATACCAGTCACGATGCGGCTTCCAATGTCTTCTGCGCGCTTCGTGTCAAGCGAAAACACACTGGAGCCCAGCCCATATCTACATGTATGCAACACATGCTTGTCAGAATACGAGATGAACCTTGCACTACCATCACAATGGCAATTCAATATTATTGATCGCATGTGATGTCGAACGATAGCTAATACCCAAAAGTAAGGACATAACACCTATGTATATTTACATACGAACTCGTCAGGTACGCATGCTAATCCAACCCCAAGACTGTTTTTGAATTATTTGCTTGCTCTCCATATCTCATATTTGCCTCACATGTTCGGAATTTACTGATAGATGGATCAGAAGTTTGCAATACTTCTTCCATGTGTGGACGCTGAAGACGTAGTACACAAATAACATCGCTAAACTCCAAACAGCGAGAAAAAAAAATGAACAAAATAACATCATACCTGGTGGAATTAACAATATCAACTGCCTCTTCGTCGGTTTTGAATTTAAAAACAGTCAAGATTGGGCCAAACGTCTCTTCTTTTGCGATTTCCATATCTACAGTCACATCCACGATCAAGGTGGGCTGATAATAGATGCCGTACTCAGAAGTGCCAGACGCTCCTCCCACAAGACATCTTGCTCCTTTAGAAACTGCATCGTCAACAAGCCTTTGAATCTTCTCCAACTGTGTAAAAAAAAAGGGAAAGATGAATCAAACATGTGACATATCACCACTGCGAAGCACACATGTATGCATATTAGTATATAACGGAATGTATACTCACCGAGGCTTGCATAGTCATAGCACCACAGTCATAAACCGTATCACCCGATTCCGCACCCTGAGTTAACTCTTTCACTTGTTTCTCCAAATCGGACACCAAGTTGTCATAAATAGTTTCCTGTACAACTAATCGCTCGAGTCCAATGCAGTTTTGCCCACAGTTCTGGAATGTACCTCGCATCGAAAAGTGAAGTACTTGGGCGTAATCACAATCATCACACACAACTGCAGCATCCTACATATGAGTATATAAATACATACAAAGGAGAGATGTGTATCTGGAGAGTGAGTAAGTAACATAGATACGTAGTTTGAATTACATTCTGCAACACTGAAGATTTTTCTGCGTGTCATACGAAGTACATTGCAAATTATACATATCGTATAACACATGCTGGCTTACCTTACCACCCAATTCCAGTAGGATTGGCGTGAGAGTCTCGGCAGCAGTACGCATGACCATCTTACCAACACCTGGAGAACCAATGAAAGTCACTTTGTCGACGTTGCGAATAATTTCCTCTCCAGCATCAGCATATCCAATGACAAACTACACAAATTGCATTATTAAAGTGAAAAAAAGTCCGTAGATACCACTTTGTTGGGCAAACTCTCAAGATGTCACGATCGATACATGTACAGGAATGATGATTTTATAGGTACCTGAACAAGATCTTCCGATTGTCCACAAGCACGCAAGGCATTCTTAATCACATGCTGAAAATACTCGATCGTGGACCATGCTACGTGTTCAGACACTTTCAAAACAATCGCATTTCCGCTATACAACGCAGATATAATTGGGCCATATGTGTTGTGGAACGGGTAATTCCAACTCACAATTGCTGCTACCACACCCAATGGTGTATATTCCACACGCGCATGTTTGTGGGCCATGAGCCATCCTACAGTCCTGTATTCCGTCTTCAACGCAGCTTCACCTTCCGAAACTGTCCAGCGAATTTTCTCACACGTAGTGAGGATCTCTCCGAATACGCCATCCACCACTGCATGTAAATGTGTACGCACAAAAGTGAGTAGCTGGCATACATAACATTTCATTTTATTTGCGAGTTTCAAAATAGATCTCACACTTACTTGTCTTCCCTGAGTCTCTTGCAGCTACTTTACAGATGGTTTCTTGTTCACGCACGACAAACTCATTCAAGGTCAAAAGAATACGCTTTCGCTCAGTGAAGGATGTCTTCGCAAAATTCTTCTGAGCAACACGCGCCTTCGACACAGCCTCACGAACATCAGCAGGTGTCATCGCAGGGTATAAACCTGAAAACATACAGACGGGTGTAGGATGGTTCATACAAATAAGAGTGAGGGATTTAACGTATATTGATGACTTGGGGCGTGTTAGAACGCAGACATGTGTCAAGAGTATACATGCCGCAACCAATATAGTATATAAAGCGTACTTGAGAGATTGTTTTGAAGTGTTTGCGAGTCACAACTGTACGTACAATTCGCTTATGATTTAAACAGCGAGGAGCACCGCACATAAGTTTTACACAAATATACAGTTTACGTCAGTTGTGCATTATATACTTACCCAGTTTATCGCCAGTCGCTGGATCGAAAGCCAGAATCTTGCCCGGCCCAGCTGCTTTGATGTCATACTCCTTAACTTTTTCGGACTTCTTATTCGAGTCAAGATCTATTGAATTATATTTAGAGTAGTTTAGTAGTTTGTATTTTAGTTGTACGCGTGCACGTGTGTGTGTGTAATGTTATAAATAATGTGTGTCTCCGTTCAAAGTGGAAGATTGAAGAAATTTATCAAGTGTGAAAGAAATAGTATGCATCGCTATAAAAACTACATGCGCCGATACATAGAAGAGAGAAAAGTATAGTATGCAGAAATCACACAGCTGTAACCAATGGTGTACGTGCAGGGTATTGTATACATGCTACGCAAGCAAACAGGACATCTTTCGTATATAACAAATATTTGTACTTTTGTAGTGTTAAGTAAACGAAATTGTAAG
This sequence comes from Creolimax fragrantissima, assembly GCA_033442365.1. NCBI lineage: Eukaryota > Ichthyosporea > Ichthyophonida > Creolimax > Creolimax fragrantissima. The sequence continues at coordinate 1,940,675 of JAWQFL010000007.1, forward strand.
TTTACAAACGTTAAAAGTTATATGTAACATACTTTTAGGATCCTTCACAGTGATTCTTGGGAAGTCTGGGTGAGAACTCCTCGCAGTTAGGAACCAAAGGGTGGCCAACGCGACCACTGCGGCAAATATTGTTCCAGCGTCCATGATGTATGTATCTATGTGCCTATGTGTCCATGTATTCAATCGTGTAAGACTACAAGAACGTCTGCATATCTAGTGTATAAGTATGAATAGTTTGAGCGAGCTTTTGCTCAGAGCATGTTTTTTTGTTTGTGTAAAAGTGGGACACTACACGGGCGTGAACATCCACAACCTGTGTGGGTTGGTATTGGCAACCGGTCAGTAGGTCAGTGAAGTGGTGCGAGTGCGTGTACGGTTTGTGTGGGTTGGTATTGGCAACCGGCCGTACGGTCAGTGAAGTGGTGCGAGTGTGTGTGCGGTGTGGATGGGGCGTTATAACGCACACACCGATGATTGGACGATCAGGCAATCGTTCCACGCTAAAATCCAATAAAAACGCATATGGCAGTCTTTTCTTAGAACATGATTTTGTAAATCGAACATCTCCACATGAACTCATTCTTACGTTGCCATCACAAACATACATCGTCGATGCCCTCTGCTTCCTTCCATGACTTCTAACACTGCTGGTTAGCACACATACATACATACACTCTCTGTTGGTGGTTAACACGGGTGCATATCGTGTAGCTGTGCTCAAGTACTGCCCAGATATTTCATGTGTATATATAGTGCACGTAACAGTACATAACACCAAACGCTCAAAATTGGTACACGTAAGGTCGTCTTTTAGTGCACATTGAAGCTACGCACACACCTCATAAAATTCACCTACTCTCAAAAATATATACATACAGAAACAACTATTTATTGAAAAGAAATCATCATGGGTGTCAATATGACGTCCTATACAACACAATCAATTGTACCAACCTACTTTAGCACCTTCACAGGCCATGCTTCACCGACATTCGTGTTGGTAGGTACACTCCTGGGCCTGCTACTAGTTATGTTCATACGCAATGTAATATTACTGCACATATCTGGCCGTTCATTAAAAGATATCACGTCGCCTAAAGGAGCTCTACCTGTATTTGGGCATGCATTGGCGCTACTCACGAATACACCATGGGATAAGGTATTTGCTGTTCAATGGTGAGTGCACTCCTTGTTCATGGGATAAGATGTACATGTATCATTTGCATTAATTCTGAATGAAACCAACTGTTTATGCATGCATGCATACATATTTTATGCACTGTGGCTCAAATAGAATATACTTGGCCATCATAGTCATGTATACATACATTAAATATCGTAGTTACCTGCGAAAATCTAGTTTGGCAGTACTCGTTCGTGGTTCTTCGTATAGTTTAAGAGTAGTGTCAGTAGTATTTTACTGCATCCCGAAACCAAGCTGTTCATATGATGGCATTTATAGTCACAGTCAACCCGCATACACTACGGTATGTGCTCACCACGATACAATATGGTAAAGTGCGATACCGCTGACGTCGAATATTTGACAATGTATTGTCTGGTACGTTGCAATTAGACTGTGCTCATCCTCTTCTCTGAAAGTATATGTACATATACGTTTATAAATTGCAAATACACAGATGAAAGAATGGGCTTTGAGCAACAAAAATGACCTAGTTCGACTACAGATTATGCTTTCGTGGGGTGTTGTCGTGTCTACGCCCGCACACTGCAATCATGTACTCAATAAGAAGTGTTCAAACTATGTCAAGGATGTTGAAATGAGTTACAGACCTTTCATTGACATTTTAGGTATGTTTTGTGGTTTTACACAAGAAGACACATTTATAACTGCACATCATACAGGTGGGTGCTATAACAGGATACATGATGTGATTTGATAAATCCCTGCACAGAGAGAGTTGGCAACCACGAAAAGAACATTGGAAATATACGTAGACTTGTACGTACGACTACTAATGCTGCGTACATCGAATACGCTGTACTCGCACACAAAACGAGTTAACTTGCAACGGACTGAGCATTAACTAATGCAAATTACAGCACATACTCGTACATAAATATATGAAGATACAATTAAGACCACAAACAAATATGAGCTTGTTCACGTACATATATCAGGCAAGGGTATCATCACGTCAGACGGTCCATATTGGAAGAAACAGAGAACACTTTTGAGTCACGCATTCAGAGTTAGCATCTTAGAAGATACTATGACTGTTGCTAAGGGCGCGGTTGATCGTATGAGTGTAAAAGTATGTATATGTATATCTAGTGTGTATGTTCTTTCATTGCTTCTTTTCAAGTGGAATATTTATTATTTTGTAGTTTCGTCGTGTGTAACTATTCTTGCAAGCAGGTGTTGTTTACGTGTATGCGCACTGTGTCCTAAAAAGCCCTGATTGCTTTTATGAGGATGGTAGCACGGAAAATAGGTGCTTGGAGTCATACTTTCCATGCTATCTATGTATATATATAGTATTTAGCATATGTTTGAGAACTGGCTGGACGAATTCCGAGCGAATGAGTACATACACAATAGAAACCAAGCCAACTTAGGTACATGAACTAGCAGACATACGTGCGAATATGAGTACGCCCATGTATCATACACAAATCAAGTCACATACATATTCATACATAATTACACACGCATCGCCCAATATGTAGCTTGAAAAGATCCGTGGGACTGGAGTGCCCATTGAAATTGGCGAAGAATTCCGTCTGCTTACCCTAGAGGTCATTGGTGAGCTCGTTCTTTCTCTCCCAGCAGGTATTATATGGAAATGAATCGTTGTGTAAAACTGTTACCCAGATCTAAACGTAGACAAGCAATGGCGACATCAAATGAGGTTTCTTAAGCTAGAGATCCTAGAACGTATATGTGCTGTTATAGGCATTGGCGTAATAATTTAGGGTTTGTCCCTGTGTGTCAGGCTGTATCCATATCAATCACGTCTCTTAAATGCAACTGGAGTGGACGTATAGCTTGGTGAGATATTCATTGAAGTTTATAGTTGTTTAGACTTAAAGTCAACGAAGTGCTCATTCTTGCTCTATACGTATATGTATAAATTCGTACATGTATATCTATTCACCTAAAGGGCTCGTTGTTTTCTTGAAATAATTGTGAAAGAGTTCTTGTGAGACAAGCCCCACAAAGTTAATCGTGAATGAGTGCTTGTGTGACAAGTCCCACAAAGTATAAATGATTTGTGATTTTTCTTTCCCACGCACATAGCGTACATGTGACAGTATGTTGATATAACTTATGTATGCATGATTGTTGGATGGATGGATGGATGTATACCATGTGCATCATGGACTCTGCATTGTTTTCGTGTGTTTTGTCTATGTACTTGCATCTGGTAGATTTAGTGTATGTGTGTATGCACATACCTCCCCATATATATGTGTATTCGTAAGTTGTTTTAATAAATGTATCGAGTCTCTGGGCTTGGTACACAAAGAGTTCCGCTATGCTGCTGCATGTCGATTTGCTACGTTCGTTCGCGAATCATATAATATGCAGTAAATATATATCATTGGAAGGCATATCGTTACATGTAGCCGTAAGCCTTCTATGGCATCGTGTTGCGCGCCAACTAAGCACATACAATTGCATTTGATGACTACATATTAATGACACATTATGTAGACACCTTTCAGATGAGTCGAGCTCTATTCTCTGCGCTGCAAGTCGTGCCAGATTTCATGTATCGGGAATATATATGCATGTTCAATCTCCCAGCGTTTCAACATACACTAAAATATACCTCATGCATCGAACACGTATTGCACCCTATTCACATGATATACAGAGGAGTCGAACATTGTGTTCCCTGATCTATACCTGCCCATTGTGACAGAAGCAAACAAACGTATATGGGACCCAGTACGTAAATTCTTGCCCACGCCTACTCAGTTTCATTACCGCAAGACCGTCAAAGGGTTAAATGACTATATGTGTCAACTCATCAGAAAACGATGGGCAGAGCGAGCAAGCAACGTCAGTGTAAACAGTGTAAAGGTGAGCTGTTGATGTTGGCAATAAAAATCATACCACAAGCGTGAGTTTTTGTGTACGGCACCATTACATACATCATTCGCATGGACATGTCCTATACGCACACTCAGCGCAAACCAACTATAGTATATCCGCAAACCGACTGCCACACGCAATAATTCGCCTCTAACAATCACTCTTATTCACTCTGCGCACTCGCTTCAACCAATACAGAAAGTACCCGATATCCTGGATCAGACACTCCAAACCATAGACCCCGCATCATTCGACGAAGCTACTGTACTGCAATTGAGAGATGAATTCAAAAGTTTTATTCTGGCAGGACATGAAACCAGTGCTTCTATGCTTACGTGGTGTTTGTACGAATGTACACAAAATCCAGATGTTTTACAGAAATTGATTGCAGAAAGCAAATCGGTTTTTGGGCCTGGTCGATTAGACAATGGAGACATCTTTGGTGATGTTCCTCTACCATGTATGTGTTTATGTGAATCTGAGTGTTTGAGGGAAAATGTATTTGTTCGTGGTTGTATACTTGCATTTATATGGGTGGTAGTACAACAGAGATAGGGAGAAAAAGCAAAATTGAAGTCTCACAAAGTAGTCATTTATTGCGTATTTGCGTACGAAACGTACTTGACGAACTATATATACGGGAATATAGCACGAGACGAGTTGTCCAATCTGAACTATACGGTCAACTCACTGAAAGAAACGCTCAGGAAGTATACACCAGTGCCCATTGTATCTCGTGTCGCTAAAGAAACTGATGTAATTGATGGGCATACTATTCCGGCTGGTACCAAAATCTTCGTCAACATCAAAGTGAGAATACTTATATATACTTTATTATATGTTTTGCATGTGAAGGTTGGTATACAGTGTACGCAGTAGCGAGATTATCTCAATAACTCATTCAATTGTATCAATGGTCTTTGTTGATATAGTTTACGTGTTCACACCTGCATTTTACATGAATGTGTGTGCACACCACACAATGTATGCTGCTCTCACTATGTGTGCGTCTGTGTACGCGATTTCCTCGTGTACAAGAATGATTGGTCCAATATTTTGGATACTTAGGAGCATATGCACTCATTCACCAACACGCACCGTTCCGTACACAGGGTATCCATGACGATCCATCGCTTTGGGAACATCCAGATGAATTCAAACCTGAGCGCTTTGATATGAAATTCGATCCATACTCTTACTTGCCATTCATCAATGGGCCTCGTAATTGTCTAGGGCAACATCTTGCGTTGCTAGAGGTACGTATACGTAACTAAATGCAAAGCTTGCGGTCTATCAAGCGTACTTACGATGGATATGCACGTCTGTATTTTATTGCGAAACCCACTAGAAAATAGAGTACTCTCAATAAGCCTGCGTAATTTATACATTGCCGCCATAAGTAACAGCCATTGCGTTATGTGCGCATCCATTCTCAATATGTACCGTGTAGACTGATTATATCATATCGTTCGTCCATTAATTCCGAAGACTACACATACTGACCGATAGTACATGAATGCTCTCACCTTTATCTCTACAGGCGCGCATTGTATTGTCACTTCTTCTTCAGAGGTTTAAGTTTACCCCAGTAGATGAAAAATGTGGCATACTCCACCCCTTCATTGTCCCGGTTATTCCGAAAAGTGGAATGAACGTCTACGTAGACTAAACAAGAAAACACATGTAAAATATTTGCATATATATTTTCAATACTTGAAAATGCATTTTAAAGTAATTGCAATACGACAGAGTAAATAGTTTGGGGTAACAGAGTGTTGTACAAAGGTAGTTAATGTATCATAGACGCGAATAAATGAAATGACAAACAAGCTACTTAGTTTCATCACTAATGATTGTAGTGATAAGTCGATAACGTATTGGCGGGTGTGGTTGCCATTTCATTTCTTAATGTATTGGCACCAGCATTATTATGCGAGACATTTTCAGTTCGTTTAACAAAAGGAGAATGCAATTCATCATTAAAAGTGAAACCAACAGGACTCGCAATTACACTAGTATCTGGCGCAACAACTGTGAATCCACTGTTGGCAACCGTGGTGTAAGCGACGTCACCCGCTTTGGCGCTCGCGAAGAATGAAACTTCCGAAGAGGGCGTCGTTCATGGCTGCCTACCAACATGAACGGACAATCACTCGAACAGCCTTAAAAGCATTGACAGTAGAACTTGTTTTCATCATGTACGCACAGTTTCCAGAAATAAAAGTCAGCGTTAGGATTTTGGGTTTAGCTATTGCGAGACTTACCGCTCCAATCATTGATGAAAGCGCCTTAGCACTCCTCGTCGTGCCTTGCTAGTCATCATAGACTATCTTGTCGGGTGTCTGCCGCGGTGCACCTTCTTTCAATTTCCTCAAATTGTTTCCATAATCTTGAAAATTACGAATCAAGAGTATCGTGTACAGTGTGGCACCTAGGGTAACAAACGAAATCTCATACTTCAAAATTCTTTTCACGGAGATGGACAGACGAGACTACGAAATGTCTTGCAATGTCAATGGCCTTGATGTGGTGATATTATGGGCTACTATCCACCTAAAATATAAACCTAAACCCTTTATCCGTTATAAATATAGTTGGCGCATGTATGTCTATGAACTTCTACGAACATTCGTAAAAGATTGGTTGCTACTTGTGCTTGCCGTTCTGGGCCAACTGTACGGACGCAACAGTATTTTCATAAGCATAGTTAGACAGTGATTCCATCTATTATCGAAGTGCTTTGGCCATAGTAGAGTCCTGGATTTGAAAGTATACCGCTAGTTCTCTGCAATTTTTTGTAGCAAGGTTGAGCGGTAACAACAAAAAATAAAAGATCATGTCAAAAATTCGAAAAGTCAAAGCAGCTTTTTTCGTTCAAAATTTACAGTTGTGAAACTAAAACATAGCTTTTTTGTATTTACAATCAAATGTGAAGCAAATGGATGGAAAGACGATTGGCCTCCACAACACTCTTGGGGGAACTAGAAATATAATAACGCGCATCTGTTTGAATTGAAGAACAGCTACGCGGCCGACAAGCTCTGAAAGTGTATATTTTAACCATGTAATTTAACTACGCAGATTTTAAATCTTTTAAAACCAATTGTATTGGAATTCTAACAGATTGTTTAATCAAGATTACTGTATAAGCAAAATTGAGAGATGCTACAGGTCTTAGAGATGCGTATGAGTTGCGACACTTATAAAGTATCGGGCATATGTGCTATTGCAAGTAAGTAGTACTTGGAAGTCGGTAACGGCATGGTTCCCAGTGTGTAACTCACAGGTGTATGTATTTAGATAAATGTCTTGGATGAAATACAATCATTAACTATTTCACACGAATTTTTAACATCTCCGACACTTGCCAAGTAGGTTGGTGCATACGTACAGATAAGAAAATTATGAAAGAAGCCCAAGCAATGTCCACGCTAAACTTTGAAATGCGTTTCACAGAGAAGGACAAACAAAACTACGAAATGTCCCGCAACGGAAAAATTATAAACTGGAGCATGTTTTCAATGTCTGTGGCAATGCTGTGGGGATATTATACGCTGCTATCCAGCCAATATGTATTCCAAGTATGTATAATACAAATTATTACATGATACTTAAATATCGAGTGCATGCAATCTCAAGACATTGCCATCCTTGCTATTTTTTTTTTTGCATATGTTTGACTTTCACGTTTAGTTACAGTTGCTAATACTGATCAATGGATATTGTCATTTCGTTTAAAATTCCATTAGGTATTATTTAGCGACCCTAATTTTGCGTTTATCAGCATGTTGACGATCACCGTTCCCCAGATCTCATTTTATATCATCTTGTTGGTTACTGGACTGAACCATCACGATTGGATGTCGTTCACCACGCGCGTAACTGTAACTATGACCGCCAACGCTGTGTTGGCGGCCATTCTAATCATTGGAATACTTGAGTTGTACGAAGACGGGAAAGTGCTTATGTATATTGTGTACGTGGTAGGCTTAGGAGTTGCAAGCGGAGATGCGTTATTTGAGCCAGCTGTGTATGAAATTAGTGCAATCTTTCCCTCTGAGCAACCCACACATATGTGTGCATGGGGGACAGGGATGGCAGGTATACTCAACATAGGAGTGAACATCATTATTCAGCTGATTGTAAATGGAACATCAGGTGATCCTCTCACAGCGGACCAAGCTCGCTACCAAGAGGTAGGCTTTGCTGTTGTCATGATTATTATATCACTTGCCAACATTGCGGTGTATTGGTACGGAGTGAGGCAAAATCCCTTGTACAAACGTTTTGTTGAGCAAGACGAGTCTTTACCAGGACTGAAGAAACAGTCGCTGTACGAGCTACCGTGTATGAACGATTCTGTAAAAAGCTCAATCCCAGTTCCAAGCAAGTCACTTACGGTCAAGAAGAAATTTCGTATGTTTCAGTATTTTTCAGAACTCAAAGAGGCGGCATCTATTGTATGGCCGGGGGCCCTCGCCGTATTTCTTTGCTATGTCACCTCATTGAGCGTGTTTCCCAACATCCCTGGGCTAATGTGTATCGGAACAAACTATCAGAATATAAGCTCATGGTGGTTCAATTTAATTCTCTTGGCGTATAACACGGGTGACTTTTTGGGGCGAGTGAACTTTGGCACCCTGGATGTACAATGGGCTTCGGAAAATATGTCCCAAACTACAACCTTAGTTGTTTCCATTGCCCGTATGATAATTATCTATATCCTCATATTCACAGCTGCTGCACCACAGTTGTATGATGCCAACATCGCCATGTGGGTTATCTGGGCAACTATATTGCTTACGGGTTTATCGAATGGATGGTTGTCTACTAGTGCGCTGATGCGTGCACCCAAACATCCCGCGCTTAGAAATGGGTTTCTAGCCAAGCAGGCCGGTTGCGTTAGTGTAGTAGGATTACTTGGTGGTATCGCTTTTGGCTCCATTATCGCGTATATTCTTGGACAGAATGTTCCAGTCGGAACGTGTTATCAATCGTAAATTTCAAGATAGTTTGGCCATTTCTCTGCTTAGTTGTGTATTTTGCTGGATCAGGTTTAGGATTTAGATTTAAGTCAAGGATTTTTGATGTATATAAACACATAATATATAAATACACTTGCAAGCTCTACATTATGTCAAGGATTTTTGATGCATACACTTAAGATGTGCTCTCAGTGCACGCGTTAGGGATAAGAGCGTGAGACATAGCAAAAGCTTATATCCGATTTAACGTAAACAGTGTTTATTGTTAAAAGTGACTGTTTCGGCTGCGAGCCTGCTTTGGTACATACTTTCATAGCTATTGTTCGAACTTTGGTGTGTTTACATTGTTGTTTCAAACTTTTATGTGCGCTGAAATGTTTCCATGGTTAGAATTCCTTCATTGTTTTGTCTCGGTCATTTGTCCATTGGGTGCAAGTAATTTGTAGGTAAACGTATTGTCCCCAGTAGAGTGCAGATTATGTTAGTTATGGGCAACCATGGTGATCTGTTTTAGGGTCTAGGGTTGGGCCTGGTCTTATAGTGAGTCGTTAATAAGACATGACTAAACGAGCCAGGCAACAATAGAAAAATGATTCCGCCTCAAAAGAGTGAAAATGAGATTGCTGAGCATGTTGTTTCCAATTGTAGATTTGCCTGATGGAAAAGTAGTTCGAAGTGATTTAGCAAATAACTCTGAAAAGTAAGAGACAGCAAGCTTTTGACAGTATATCGAACTATGAAATGTACCATGCACGGACTACCATTATTTGGTTGATTATGTGATTGTGTCGATTAAATGATGTAGTATAGTATGTAGGAGTTCAAACCATTCTTTTAAATGTCGAAGTTCATCATTATGGAAATGTAAATGTGAAAAAGCAAATGATAAATATCTACTTGGAGGAACACCATTTTTTTAGCTGATAAAGGAGATACCACCAGTTCAAGAATACTCACAAAATCCAGGGTTTAAGGTTACCTAACCCTAACTCTTCCCGACCAATCACCAATCGTATATTTTTCTGGATCGTACTAGACGGATATTATCAACTGCAAGATTATATTGTGCGACCATGCCGCCACAATTGATAAATCTTAAACAGGCTGAGATGTAAAGCATACGACTTCTTCCAAACGACGCAAACGTACAGACCGAGTATTTGGAACTTGGAGGAAACATTCATTGGGTTCCTTCGCGTTATACACATACATACTTGGTAGAGCATATTCAGTACTGGCGAGTTTCGTTTTATTTAGTGCAAAACGTGATGAAAAAGGCGTCCGAGCCTGCATCATGTACGAATTGAATAAAAGCAAATGCCCAACACACCTGGTTATACAGCTAAAATACTGCGAAATACGAACGCTATTACAACTAGCGCTAATCAACAGTTACAATGAAACTAGTTACAGTCAAAACTCTTCAACTAAGACTTCAAGCTAAATAAACCCCAGTTGAGCGTATTAGGTAGAGGTCTCAAGCTCAACTTTGGAAAGAAGACCATGCCATGTCTCGCTCCATCTTTCGCACGAGAAATGAAATGTGCAGCATTGGAAGAGGGCGCAGACGCTCCACGCTTGTAGTATGACTGTCGTCATGGGCGTCTTCTTCGATCCGTAGTGAGGGGAATGATAGGTATTGCACAACAAACTTGAGAGCAAAGAGTGCTGCTGCATGGTGAGCCGCAAACACCTACCCCGCATGGAAAAAGCTCGTATGCTCGGGATGTATACATGTCAACACACATTCTATAAAAGACTATATACTCTGAAGGACACAGTCTTCACCATCTGCGTGTTTCATCAATCACCACCAAGTTGACCTTGTGGACTTGCCTTCCAAAGGAGGGTTGGGTGAGTTTTTATGCTGCAATGTCTCTTTCTTTCTCTTGTCATCACGATAATCGTCTCCATGTCATAAAAATATCTTTAAAAATAGAACCTCTGTTTAATCTATTAATAGAATTGAAAGTATTGGCTATTATGAGGTCAATTATATTTCAGGTGGTTAAAATATGCAACTCGGAAATATTATTAGCCTAATCATATATACATATACACATGCATATAGTGTGAGGTGAACATGTTTCATGTTGATATATATAAATAGTTCATTCTGTATCCTACATTGCTCTGAAGCGTGAACCCGCACATACCTGGATTGATTATGAAATACCTGACATATATAATCGCGTAGTATTGAAGATTCTGGAGCACCACCCTTTGGCGGTATATATATATAGTGTGACGTGGACGTGTTTCATTGATGACGTACCGTTTGTACATACAGATTGTTCATTCCTTCTCATACATTACCCTCAAAGCGTAAACCTGCACATACCTTTTCAGAAATAGAGGTTTTGAATAAATACGATAGGTGTGGAGTTTTGGTTTAGTGTAACTGACTATTGCAATATGAACGCTGCTAGACTCTTCCTTGCCATGATTGTTGCAACTGTGCTTGTGGCCACGAATGCTGCGTCGACGGCTGCTTTCACAGTGGTTTCTGGCTCACCGGAACATTCTCTATGCACGCATGATATAAATTGCCGCGCATGTTTTTCTGACATAGTTCGTGCGTTATAGATAAGATATGAGTCTACTGTTCTGCGCAATACGAATATCAAGTAGGAACGAACATTCACTAATCACAGATGGAGTTATAGGATGTAGTTCCTATGGGTGCAGAGAATAAAAGAAATATCAATTAATCATGACTCTTTAATAAACAATATATACGTCACCAGATTACCGGTGGTTGCAGTATAGTAAAATAACAGCATGCTTTCATTGCTCTATTCGTTGGAATTCTTGTGCAAATCGACAATGTCCTGTGACCCTTCCACAAGACCATAATCATACTTATGAATGGTAGATTCGATCCAATCCATGTAACTTGAAACTCGAGTACAGACCTGTGGCGCCTCAGCAGGGCGGCTGCGAGATTAAACCCTAACCCTAGGAGGGCGTGAAGGTTGTGAAGAAGCCTAGAGCGTAAGCTTGGGTGAAACGGCCTTTAGTGCAGATCTTGGTGGTAGTAGCAAATATTCAAATGAGAACTTTGAAGACTGAAGTGGAGAAAGGTTCCATGTGAACAGCAGTTGGACATGGGTTAGTCGATCCTAAGAGATAGGGAAATTCCGTATTAAAGTTGTGCAAAGCCCTTGTGGTGGAGCGCC